>VWZL01003403.1:195179-222795 GCA_013396915.1 Stercorarius parasiticus | reverse complement strand
AGAGTTTTCTGTTTCATTTTTACTGAGGGCCACGGTAACCCTATTCAGGGTTTTAAACATATNTTAAAGATCATCTAGTTCCAACCCCCGTGCCACGGGCAGGGACAACTCCCACTAGACCAGGCTGCTCAAAGTCTCATCCAGCTTGGCTTTGGACACCTCCAGGGATGGGGCATCCACTACCTTTCTGAGCAACCTGGGACAGTGTCTCACCACCCTCACTGTAAAAAATGTCTTCCTTCTGTCTGGTCTGAATCTTCCATCTTTTAGCTTAAAGTCATTACGCCTTGTCTGTTGCAGCAGGCCCTGCTAAAAAGTTTGTCCTCATCTTTCCTGTACGTCCCCTTTAAGTACTGAAACACTGCAATAAAGTCTCCCTGGAGCCTTCTCTTCTCCAGGCTGAACAACCCCAAGAATAATACCTAAGCACGATGTGTATGTTCTAACCCTAATGTTTGCAAAGTGTTTTTAAGTTTAAACAATAATTCCTCCAGAACTCCTTTCATTTTGAGTAGATGTGTGCTGTCAGGTAAGCAAAGTAGCAACCTAGAATTAAGCACGCAATTTTGCCTTCTGCCAGCTCTCCTAGTAGCACAATGTCTTTGAGGCTCCTACATACCTGCCAAACTTGACTGAAATGGTAGACTAAAAAATGATTAGAGTACAGAGGAAGTACAAATCACATCATTTTGTCTTCCTTGTTTCTCAGGAGAACAATCTAAAATGAGATAAACAAATACTAACACTGTCACTGATTCTCCTGAACTGGGACAGTGCACAAAACCTCTTTAAAAGAGCCTTTTCTTGCTGCAGTTTGCTGACTAACAGAGGACATGAGGCCACCCAAATCCTTGCAAATCATAGCTCACAGCTGAAATAGATCAACTGCCTTCAATGTTCAGAATAAAAAGACCAGGGTTAAACCTTCAATTATAAGGTGACATTTGAGAAAATATTAAAAAATACTTAAACACATAAAGTATGTAAGTGCTGGTGGGAGAATAATAAATGGATGATGGCATGAGCCCAGTTAAAGAAGTGTTTGAGAGCATAGTAAAATCTTATGTTGTATAGATGGTAAAATGCTGCAGGTAGCAAGAAGGTAGTGGTGAAATTAAAGGTAGCAGGAAGAATATTATGTCTGATGCGGAGAAGGTGGACTCAAAGGAGGGGTGTGGAGATGGGGTTGATGTCGTTAGGGCAGTGGACTCTAGAGTTGATACCAAGAGTAGCAGATTGCATAGATTAAAGTGGCACCTTCACATTGCTTTTCGATAAAAGCCTGGACAGAAGATACACTAGGCCCATTTTATGCTCTATAACTCCATAGATAGAATAATTTTGTGCTGTTGTACAACAAATGCACATCACAAGTCCTTTCCGTCAGGGCTGAGGTTATTTTGCAGAAGTGCAGAACTTGCACTTCTCCTTGTTGACCTTCGTGAAGTTTCTGTTGGCGCAGACCTGAAATTTTTTAAGGTCTCATTGCACTGAACCTCAACTGTTTGGCATGCCCACTCTCACTCTCTGTTTAGCATTGCCCTCAGATTTGCTGAGCGTGTTTTCTGTCGCATCATTCATGTTACTGTTTAAGGTATTGAATGATACTGGCCCCAGCATCAGCCCCTGGGGTAACCTGCTACACACTAGACATCAAGATATTGATCGCTGCCGTGTGAGTCTGGTGGGCCTGTCAATTTTTGATGCGTCTAGTGCCTAGAAGCCTGCTCTTCAGCCAGTATTTTCTCAGCTTCCAAATGCAAATGCTGTAAGAGATGGTGTCAGAAGCCCTGCTAAAGTCAACATGTATTACATCCGCTGCTTTGCCCTCATCTGCATAGCCAATGATTTCATTGTAAAATGCAGCCCAGCCGGTTGAGCGTCATTTGCCTTTGGTAAATGTGTTGACTATTCCTGATTACATTCTCGTTCTCTTTGTGTTTGGAAGTAACTTCCAAGAGGACATATGCCATAATCTTCCCTGGGACTGAGCCAAGGCTGAGCATCCTATAGCTCCTCAATCCTCTTTTTGCCTTCATTAAAAATAGCTGTTACTGTAGCCCATATCTCATCATCAGAGATCTCCCTGAATCACTGTGATTTTTCTAGTTGTCACATTATATCTAGATCTGTCATAGTGTTCTGATGGTCACACCAGCAAGCTTGCCTCCCAGCTCTGGAAAAACTCCTCGTGGCTCCTTGGATTTGAACGCATTTAGCTAATCTAAGTAGTCATAACCCATTTTTCCTCACATTGTTTGCTGCTTTTCTTTCTGACTGTACCAGTGCATGCAGAGGTTTTGGAGAAGTTTCTGAAGACTTAGGCAAAAGAGGTTTTGAATACTTTAGTCTTTCCTGTGCTACTTTTAGGCTGTCTTCTGTATTCATCAATGCACCCGGATTTTCTATGAGCTTCTTTTTACTTTTGTAATTTTTGTGGAATAATTTCTGATTACTGTTCACCTCCCTAGCTAGTTTTAACTCCAGCTTTGGCCTTTCTGATTTTGTGCCTAAATGCCTAGGCAATGATTTTGTGTGCCTCCTTTGTTGCTTGTTACTGTTTCTCCTTCTTGTATGCTCTCTCTTTGCATTTTAGTTCATTAAGCAGTTCTGCGTTTCTGATGAAGTTCCCAGTTTTTCTGCATGTTATTTTGTTCCTTAGTTCTCTTAGAAAGTTTTCATCAAAATTCAGACGGCCCTGAAGGGCACTTTCTCCCTTTGACAGACTCTTAGGAGCTTCTACCTAGCAATTCTCTAAATAAGCCAAAGTCTGACCTCTGAAAGTACAAAATGCTGAATCTGCTGTTTACCTTTCTAGCCTTCCTTTGGGTCCTGAACTCTGTCATCTTGTGGTCACTGCAGCTCTCTGCCATCTGCTGCTGCAATGCCACCAGTTCTTCCCTGCTTCTGAACCGCCAGTTAACAACCAACCATTACCTCTGGTTGGTCCCTCTGGCACTTTTTGGTATGAAATTGTCACTAGTGCAGCTTCCTGAATTGCATGCACAATTTGATGTTACCCTCCCAGCAGACGTCTGGGAACTGAAATCTCCCAGGAGGACCAGAGCCAGTGGTCGGAAGACTTCTGCTAGCTCTTTGTGGAAAGCCTCATCTACTCACCTCCTCTTGGTCAGGTGCTCTGACTCCAAACCGCACCGCCTCCAGTGTTTCCCCTCTGATCTTGACTCAGAGACTCTCAGCAGACATGAATTCAGTTTCACACTGGAGCTTTGTGCTATCAAGGAGTTCGTTTCAGTAGAGTGCAGCTCCCCATCCTATTCTTCTGTGCTAATCCTTACTACATACCCTGTGCCCATCCATGACACTGCTCAAGTTGTGTGTGCTGTGCCAGGTCTCTGATTCTTATCACATCATAGGTCCGTGGCCACACATGGACCTCTGAGTCTTCTTCTTTGTGAACCAAACTCTGCCTTAGTGTGCGGATACTTGAGGAAATCATCTGCCAGACCTTTCTGCCAGCTCTGAAACTCATTCCTCAATGGAGAGATGCAGAGCCATTTAGCTTCTTGTCTGTGTGGTTTCTTTGAAGATCCTGTTGATCTCCTACTCCTCATCCCTGATGAGATATAATGGGCTCACATCTTCTTGCAGCTCCTTCCTTGTGCTGCAGTGACTACGTCTGCCAGAGCTCAGCTCTCAAAGGTGAGGCTGCTGCCACTGCTGCAACCCCCATGGAGGAGCACCAGGCTGTTCCCACAGCCTGAGACTACTCTTAGGAGTTCAGTCCGGAGGGAGGTTGCTGAAGTACCAAGCAGCTGAGGGTTTTCTTCTGTGAGTGGCACTTCTGGGCTCTCTTTGTGCCTCCTGCACATTGTGTTAATTGCATTGCATCTGCTTGCACATCCTGGTCCCAGCGCTCCAAGTTCCTGATGCTTTCCGGATGTAAGGTGGGCATGAATGTCCTCTGCCCCTCAGTGAGATTTGTTGTTTGGTGGGGAACCTCTCATGATGAGGTTTCTTCATCGCCCTTTACAAACCTTGTGAGTACAGAGACCAGCTCAGACTGCTCCCTTTGCTGCAGTCCAAAAGAGAGGAAGAGACAGCTGAGTGACGACTTCTGCTTGGAAGCTGCATTTAATCTAGTCTTGTGAAAAGCTAAATTGCATTTCTGTTCCTTTGTAACTTGCTGACCACAGGATTATGTGAGACTTTACCTTGTTGGCATAACTTTTTTTTTGTTTTACTGTAATTTGGGATCTGAATCTAAGAAAATTATGCAGTTAAACCTTGTATATTATACAGATTTCTATGAAGTGACTGGAAGTAGTTGGTTTGTGATACAAAGGGTTCTGTTTGTACAAGTCAGTTAAACGGGGATAAAATACCATACTATGAGCTGAAAACAATACAAACATTGGTAAGCTTCCTTTACTCTTTTTGTAATCAAGTTGGATTTATGTGATCTTCAAGAAATTTCATAATTTGGGAATTAGAGTTTGTTGTGCTGTTTTGTTTCCTTGCAGTAGAGCTGCTGCATTCATTTTTGAAAATTATTCCTTTCATATGATTTCTGTATAATGGTGCAATACGATCTTGTCCTTTATAGTAAAATCACATATTATTTATTGCTTCTACCTTTCTAGTATAAGTCTAGTTTTCAGAATTAATTTTAGTTACATTACCGGTGAAACATGGCTGTGTTTTTTGAGTATGCGAGTATATATTGCTTACAATACTTAATTGACTATTTTATTTTATGGTAGTGGTAGGAGCACTACTCAAGGAGCCCTGATAATGTAGAGGGAACATCCCGTGCAAGACATTGTATGATAACATATATACGTACACACACACACTATTTTTTTCTGCTAGATGGCCTGAGATAGGAGAGTATAGTAAATTAAAGTAATATTTTGTCCCACTGGTCCCAATGAGTGGTGTCAGGAAATATCTTCTCTCTCTCTGTGGCCTCAGCTATGTTCCTAGCAGAGGTACTTGCATAGTAACATGCACATCTGTAGTGGGTTAACTTTTTTGAGGCAGTAAAGGTACAGCTCATGGGTAGATGGTCTTATGATTGTTTAAACTTGTTAAGCCTCTAAGCTTTATAGATTAATAGAGTAATAATTACAAATATGGAGGAGGTCATGGTGAACTTTCGTCTGACCTTCCATATAAAAAAGAGCACAGCATTTCCATGAATTAATTCTTGCTTGAATCAGATCATGCTCTTTAAAGAAAACATTGATTAAAAATGTAATTTGACAGAGGATCCACTGCAAAATTGCATGAATTGTTCCAATGTTTCACAGCTCTCTCCATTAAAAAAGTACACATTTTGAATCACTTTGTTATGTTTCAACTTCCAACCATTGCAGTTTGGTGCAGTTTTCTTCATGAAGATGAAAACCATGGTAGTATGTGGTTTCTGGTTTTCATGAAATATGTTTAGATCATAATTAAATTGCTGGTTAGCCTATTTTTTAAAAAAAGCCAAGGCATAAACCAAGCAAAGTGAATTTTTATTCTGTCAGCAAAAGGCACATTTTCAATCATTTGTTAATTTTTGTTTCATTTCCTTAAACTGTCATGAATTACTTAAGTTCTTCCTTGAGTTCTGGATATTGGAAGTAGACACAGAATTTTACTAGCGATAGTGTTAGTGTCAACTGCAGTCGTGTTCCTGCTCAGTATTTTCCTGTTTGTGTATCGAAGGATAACTAACAATTTGGGTTAAAGTGTTTCACTGGGAGCTTTGTGTTTAAATGACTGACTACTGCATAGCTAAGAGCTTTTCGAGTAATTTTAATAGTGTCTGATTCTATTTTTAACCTTATGAATTGATCTGCATTTGCTTTGACTATTTGATTTCATTCCAAGTCTGTATGTTTTACATTAAATTCATACAACAGTGAATTTCAGTTCTGTGTGGAATTACTAGTTCAACTTGACATACTGAACTCCAGAAGAAGTTGCACTGAATGTTTTTGCTGAGACACCTGGAGAGCAATGTGGCTAGTGAGCACAGGAAATTGAGATTTAGATAGGTTTCTAGTCTCACCCTCATTCTTTTATTATTATTGTCTTCAGATGTAGCAGGTATATTTCAGCTTTAGTTGCCTTGATAATGTTAAAACAAATGCATGACCTCTCAGTGAAGGGGTCTCTCTGCCTAAATTCAGTTAAACTGGGACATGGTGCACAGGGGGATCTTATCAGTGTGTATAAATAACTGATGGGAAGGAGTACAGGAGATGGAGACGGACTCTTCTCAGTGGTGCCCCAAGGATAGACAAGAGGCAAAAAACTGAAGCGCGGGAAATTACGTTTCAACATAAGAAGAAAACTTTTTCTTCTCTGAGTTTGGTGGAACAGTGGAACCGGGTGCCCAGAGAAGTAGTAGCTTCTCTATCCATGGAGGCAGTCAAAACCTGACAGGACACAGTCTTGAGCAACCTACTCTAGCTGACCTGGCTCTCAGCAGAGGAATTGGACTAGGTTATCTCCAGAGGTCCCTTCCAACTTCAAGTGTGCTGTACCTCTGTAAATCCTCTTAGCTGTAGCTGCGGTGGTATCAGCAGTGTCCATATTTTCTAGGATACTCCAGCAGTTACAGAATTCCCTTATGATCTTGATGATCCTCCTCTGTTGGGAGGCTGCAATGACATCCTAAGCAGATATATCAAGATAACCAGCCAAAGCATGACTGGGATGATGGTACTTCTTTAAGGCTGCAGGAGACTGGAGCCAGACCCTTAAGTCATCTCTCTTTTTGTCCACGCTACTTTTGCATTTCTGCATGTGTAACAGTCTGACCTGTTGCAGAGTGGGGCACACTGTCAGTCTCGTGGGATACTCCGAATCCAAGTGGTTAGAATACACTTCTGAAACGTGTTCCAGTTTTCCCCAGGCTGAGTGGAGGTATGTCAGTTTTTACGGAAGTTCCTAGAGAATGTAGCGGAGTTTTACAATAGGGTTCACTTGCTCTTCCTTCAGAGACACGCTTCTTCCAATTCAATTTATGCGGAACATAAACAGGTATTTTATGGGAACTACTTCGCTCTTCCTGTTCTGTCCCCTGCCTGCGAAGTAGCACTTGCTTTTCACAGGATATAGACAGATTGGATTCCACCCCAGCTGACTGTATATGCATGAAGAAGAGTATACCTTATATTCTTACAGGGAGTTTGTTTCACAAGAGATTTTTAAATGAGACAATTTTCGGTATCCTATGTCACTTTAGGAGTTGTTTAGTTGATTTCTAATGTTGCATTTAGTTGGGCATCTTTTGAAGCTTAATAGTTTACAAACACAATGAATATTCAGAAGCAAAATTAACCCTTTAAGTTGTTTTGCAAACAAGCCTGTTTGTTTTAATGGGATATCTGTCCATGCTTTTTTTTTTTTTACCATTCTTAAAACAGTGAACAGAAATTATTGTGTTCAAACTAGTAGCCTGTGGTCTGGTATTCTCATTTGTCTCATGCCGTGCCCTTAGAGGAGGTGTCTGGCTGGACTGCGTTTGTGGCCATGGACACATGGAAAGGTGCTAAAAGACCGTAACTTTTCTTATCTATGTTCATGGCCTGGTACAAAGACTTCCTGCTGGATTTTGATCCTCGTGAGCAAGGGCATGAGATCATCCAGTAATTTTCTCAACAGCTGGTGAATCTGTGTCATCATTAAATTTTAAATTGTGCTGACTTGTAATGATACAGGGGCATTGCACTGACAAAGCCTACTGGATATCACTGGGCTGTGATCATTGGGTAACTTATTTAAATCATCAGTACTTTCCTGCCAGGGGCAAATGGAAAAACAGAGAACTGCTGAATGGGACAGCTTGATCCCTTGATATTTGGGAATTAGTATGTCATGGAAATCTCCATGTTTTTGTAGTCTCTTTGTACTGTGCAGAATTAGGGAAAAAATCTGGTACCTTATGCTTATTCTGTGCCTAAATATGTATGCAGTGTTAGGTTGAGAAGTTTTAAACAGATTTTCCCTGATATGCTGACAGTTTGCCGAATTGTGCAAGGTGCAAGATTTTGCAATAGAATTGCAAACAAAAATGTAAGCTTAATGTTTTGTAAGATATTTTTTCAGTAGAACATAAGGAATAAAATGAAAAATATTAGATATTTTTTCCTTTAATGATTCAAAAATTCTGTTAATCATGGGCAAATATAAAACTTTTTTTTGGACATAAAATGAATATCACTATATTGTAGGTCTAAAATAGACATTCTTGAGTGAGGTTACAATACAGAACCAAGCCTACAAAGGGAATACAGTTTCTCTTAAGGTTTAGAAGGATTAATTTAAAGTTTTCCACCACTTTGTTTACCTGATACAGTGTTTTACATAAAGAATTAACTAGTTACCCATTTTTACTGAAGTTTATGTGGAATACGGGCCAAAAAATGTGAAGTCTGACTTCCATTGAAGTAGAGTTCAGGAGCATGTTGAGTAACAATGTCATATGTGGTTTAGCATTTCTCAAATTTCAATTTACCTTTCTAATTCAGAAGAGTTAATTACTTATTTCTTCATTCTAAGAGACGATCTTTGCCTGAAATACACTCAAGCCATCAATTTCCATAAATTATTAAATTTCATTACAATTTCACTGCGTATGCCGAGATTCAAATCAGAAACAATGTAAAACAGTATGTTTCTTTGTGGAAGCACATCACCCCCAGTAATTGTGTATTATCTGAAAGACAACTTGTGAAATCTGTGCTTACAACATCTTTACAGGTAGGTGTGAGATGAATTTTCTTGGAAATCCTGTCTGTAATAACATGCCATGGCCTTTTCTTTCTCTTTTTTTTTTTTTTGGAACCTTGTCAGGTATTTATATCGAAACACTAAACAGCTTGTTTCCAAGCCAAGTGTACAACTGTAAATATTATTCCGTCATTGGAAAAACAGGAATTACTTTTTAACCACCCATTACGTTTACATTTTGGAAGGTGTTGCAAGGAAAAGCAAAGGTTAAGTCAATCTAAGGGTATTTTTTTGTTGTTTATGTGTGCTTTTTTGCTGTTGGCAGCTGGAAAACAACAACAACAAGGAAGTTAGCATGCACACATGATGCTTGATAGATTAAAAGCATACAGGAAATATGTTTACAGAGCTGCACATCTAGCCGTCAAATGCTGCTCCCAAGGTAACACCACCCCGATGAAAAAACCCTGTGCTGCCTTATCACCTCTGACTACATTGCAATAAAAAGGGCTACGTCATTCATCACTAAGCCCTCTCCAAAAAAAAAAAAAAAGAAATAAAATCTCTTGTTGGAGTCCCTGGAGTTCCTGGTGGGCTACTTAGCATGCGGCTCACAGTCGGGTGTGTGCGCTGGCATGAAGCAGCGCCGCACAAAGCTGTACCCCCAGGACTGCGGCGGGGCGGGTGCGGAGGAAGCTCTCCCCGGGGTTTCTCTTGGCAACAGCGCGGGTTGCTGGGAAACAGAATTACTTAAATGGGGAGAAACTTTCCCCAACTGGCAGCCTCTTGAATGCAAATAAGGCTTGAAGGAGAGACTTCTCTTGCTGATACCGTAATTTCCCTCTCTGAAATGAAAAATGAATCCAGACGTTCTTTATTCAGAGGATTATGTGTGGATGCTGCTCTGAGGAATCATTCAAAGTTGTGTAATAAAAGAGGATAATTATTTCTAGTAAAAGGTAGCGGCGTGGTACACAGGATTCAATAGCTTCTCATTGCTGTGGTTTTGAAAAGGGATGTAACGTCTGGATTTGCCAAATTTGTGTTGTTCAATAAACCTGTCAGTTATGAGAATTAAACACAAGGGTTATATTTACACAGGTTATTTTTTCACTACAGAATATTTTATATTATTTTGTGTGAATCCTGGGATACATTTGACTTCTTTGGCTAATTGTGTCCATTTATCTTTAGTGCAATTTTTGCATGAATGACATTGACCTGCCATTTAGGTAATTTTGTGATTTTTGAGTCAGAAAATAAGGTTGAGAGAAACATCTCACTTTCTTCACTTGGTCTCCATGCTACTATTGAAAAGCCTTTTGTGCTTGGATGCTCAAGATCTGTGGCACCAGCTGCGTCTTTAGTTGTGTCTGTGTAACTCGAATGAACAAATGTTCTTTTTCAATATGATATTTGATTGACTTCTTCATAGCAACACTAGCACAAAGTTAGCATATATGCTTATGGGGAAGACTGAGTTGGTTTTGAAGGATAGGCTGTTGTAGCTATTCACATACAAGTAGGCATTGCTAAAATCAGGTGGTGCCCTGCATCCCACATGTGCCTCTGTAACGCTTATTTGGTTAATGTATGTCACAGGTAGAGACATGGGATTAGATTGATCATTGTTCCTTTTCTTTCCAAACCAGATAGGAGAGCATGGGGGGAAAAAACCTTGTTTTGGCTTCACATTGTATCAGGTACAGAGCTGAGACAGAGCAGTGGAAAGGACTGTATGCGTTGCAAATACTGCTACAGTAATAAAGTTACACTTTTATAGGTAAAACAGGTAAAATAGGTAAACACTTGCATGTTTAATTAGTCACATAATTAATTTCAAAAGACATTTAAACCAGGTGAATAGTGCCCCACAAGTGCCTCTTTCTTCCACTGCCTGCAAGGGGAGTCTCCGGTGACCAGCTCAGGTGCAGGCACCTGTACTATAACCAGCTAAAGTGTGATGACTTGAATCCTGTCTTTGCTGTCTGAGGCAACTGTAAAATCACAGAATGGTTTGGGTGGGAAGGGACCTTTAAAGGCCATCTAGTCCAACCCCCTGCCATGGGCAGAGACATCTTCAACCAGATCAGGTTGCTCAGAGCCCTGTCCAACCTGGCTTGGAATGTTTCCAGGGATGGGGCATCCACCATGTCTCTGGACAACCTGTTCCAGTGTTTCAGCCCCCTCATTGTAAAAAATTTCTTCCTTCTACCTAGTCTGAATCTCCCCTCTTTTAGTTTGCCATTACACCTTGTCCTATAGCAGCAGGCCCTGTTAAAAGGTTTGTCCTCATCTTTCCTGTAGGCCCCCTTTAAGTACTGAAAGGTCGCAATAAGGTCTCCCTGGAATCTTCTCTTCTCCAGGCAGAACAACCCCAACTCTCTCAGCAGCAGAGGTGTTCCAGCCCTCTGATCATTTTTGTGGCCCTAGCCAGATAGTGCGCAATCTTCCATGGGCCCATTGACCCGTATTTCAATTAAGTAGTTGTTTGATGTTGGTTAAATCATCGACATGTCTGTCCCAGTCTTCCATTTGGAAGGGTTTTCCAGGAGTTAACTGCTTTGAGTATTTATAATGTTCTTTTAATTTTGTCCCTATTATTTATTACCCTTATTTTTTTTTGTGTCTACATAGACATTTACCATCTCAATGTTTTCTTTTATTTCCTTGATGAGAGGAGAGAGAGTGTTCCCATGCTGCCTTCTCCTGTGTTCTGTTAAAGAGCAAAGCTGTTTTAATCTCATTTCATAACATAGGTTACTTTTAAAAAAATATATCATAATCATACTTTTCAGCATGGTAGAGCTCTGCTATATTCTTAAAGGGTAACTGCTATGGAGACTCATTCAAACTAGACATGATTATGATTTACGTTATGGTTACGTGGACAGATTAGCTCAGTGTAAGTCAGGTGTGGATTTATAGCATAATAACTAGTCCAGGTAACTGCCTACATGAATGCCTTTGTTGTGCAGTGAACGCAAAGTAATCTGTCTTGGTTTTGTTGAAAGGTAAGCTATGTTAATTTACTCCAGGGTAAAAAACTGCAGCTACCACAAAGAGATGTTCTAATATGTTAAAAATTTTGTTTGTGTGAATCATTTTTGTCTTCTCTGTTTTTTCCCAGCACAGCACAACCAAAATTAATTGAGGGAATAATGTTATTTAATGACCCATCCCTGTAGTTGGTATTCAGTGGAAAGCCTTGAAATTTTTTTTCTTGCCCAAAGAGTTATTCTGGTTGCCCTGAGTCAAAAGCTCTCTCTTTTTTTTTTTACTCTCTTCATCAAATGCCAGTTCATAGAATGATAATATTTTTCCTTCTTGTCTTTGATTTTCTTGGCTAATATTCGTATACAACAATAATAAAGAAAAGAATTTCCAAAGTCAGATTATGCTAAATGAGAGTTGAGTTGTTGACATATGGATGTGTAGAAGCGCAGCAGCTTTAGTTCCTCAGAACCCTGAGGAAGTACAATAGTAAAACTCCCTATACTTTAATTGATTTGAAAGAAGATAAGTGCAGAATAGACCTTGTATTAGGTTACCGTAAGGCAGTTTTAAGGTTGTTTGACTGTTTTAGCTATTAACCTCTGTGTCTTAGTCCTTTTGTGTTTCTTTGATGTGTAGTATTTACTTTGAATTTTTTCGGATTAAAAAGCTTTGGTGGTTTAATTAACGTCTTCCTGTTAAATTTATACCTTTAGATTACAGTGGTGTACGTTGTCTTAGCTTCAGTTTTATGTAATTTTTATTATTTTTACTTTGCAATCATTTAATTATTTGGCTTGTATTTTGTTGCATGATAGGCATTGCTTTGTCTTTGCATGCTAATATTTTATTTATTATATGTAGAATTTCAGTGGTATGGATAAACCTGTATATTGCTCTCATTTTGTTACTTGCAAATTTGACGATACATGTGAAACTTGTGTTTAAATTTCTAGTACAATTAAAATAATACACATAAATAAGTCCTTAGTTCAAATAAGATGAAAACCTGTGCAATATATAATGATGTTCGTTGCAGTTTCTTATGTATTTCTCATAGTTAATTCCTGTTGCAGATATGCAAAATTGGAGTTAGTGGTATTTCATCCACCTGGGTGAAGAGATTATTTTGGTCTTAGTTTTGAACATAGGATCTTGTTTTCTGTTGAGAAATGTGGCCAAGTAGCTTATATCTGTATTTTTACTGTAGTTTGGCTTGATTTTTCAGGCATTTGACTTTCCAGGAGCCTCCAAAGATATTTTAAGGACTGCCCCAAATTTCAGGAATGGTTAAGAAGCAGAACTCTATCAGGAACTAATTTTTTTGGTGTCCCTCAATATGAGACAGAAGGCTCTCATCTTGAGGACATATGCTCTGTTTGGGAGTAGAGATTTGGTGTGTGAGACACTGGCTGATAACTTCTGCTAGGAACCCAGTGAGAAAGTATAAGTGTCGTGCAAGGGGTGCTTGTTCTGATTAGACAATGGAAGTGCTCAAAGAAAGTCTGAAGATTACCAGCAAAAGCATGCCACATCCTGGGCTACTGCTCCGTAATCAGAAAACACTCAAGTACCATTGTGGGGATGGTAGATGTTTTCCACAAACCGTAGCCAACTCTGGCCATTGGGTAGGAGAAATGTTTCAGTATTGCACCCTTGCTCTCAAAAGGGAAGCACAGGTTCTTTCTTGTTAATGGCAGCGCCGGCTTGTCTACTTTTGTTGGGGCATAATCTGGATGATGTTGATGTTTCTCCAGAGGCCTTTCTGTTTCTGACATTCCCCATTCATCTTTTACTGGAGTAGGATACCATCCCACTTGGGAAAAGCTGGGTTCAGACTGTAATGCTGAGAACCCAGCATAAGGAAAAATAGAGCACTGGAACAGGCTGCCCAGAGAGGTTGTGGAGTCTCCTTCTCTGGAGATATTCAAAGTCCCTTCCAACCCCTACCATTCTGTGGTTCTGTGATTGCAGGCTGTTTCTCTGCCAGTGAATGGAACTGTATCAGGGCTCTGGCTCTGTAGATGACTCAGATCATCTCCTGAAATTGTTAGAGAGATCCTGGTTCTGCCTTTGCCCTGGTCAACCAGGCGACTCCTCTTGAAATTCCTAGATGTGGTTCAGGAGTTAGCACGAATCGGGGACTGTTCCCAGTTGACAGTTTGACGCAGCCATCCTTTTTCAGAGTGTACGAGTATGGTGTCGCTGTGCCTGGGCTGTTGACACACGTCCGGAGGATGGGACCTGTGGTCACAAAGTAGCCATCAGCAGGACTTAGGTGCCTCTCCAGTCTTTTGGTGGTGCAGAAGTGCAGACTTTCAAACTTGCCCTCTTCCATTTAAATGACTCCTCATTAAGGAGTCATCCTTGTGTTGAGCATTTTGCTCACCAATTAAGACCTACTCAGTGTTTGATTTAATTTACAACAATTAAAACCTTTTTGAGTGAGAGAGAAAAAAATAAAGCATCAAATCTGTATCCTTTATGTGTGGATATCTGTGCACAGATGTTCCTGGGTACTACTGTTGTAAAAATATGTCACTGTAGTTTTATTAATTATAATGGAATTGAAAAATTAGTAAAAAATTGTTCTCTCTGGGCTGATGACTGGATGCAGATGAGGAATTCTGAGACATTAATCTCTGTAGAACCATTTAAAATATTTAATTTGTGAAGATTTAATTGTTGAAGAGAACATGGAGGACCAAATAAAGTACTTTGTACCTGAATTTTACAATAAAGCCCCTGCTTAGTGCATAACAAAGAATATGTTCTTATTCCTCACACATGGACTGACAATTATGAGAGGATAACCTGAACATATTTTGTATAAATTATCTTTCCTAGTTGTCTGTTTTTTCAAAGCATCCTTTTATATAATCACTGAAGATATTTGAGAGTTTTTACCCACTTCATTACAAGTCTATTTTCACTCTTCCCAAGTTAACTCTAAGTGGATTCCATTATGAGTAACTACTCCTACCTAAAGTGCTATGCATATATTTTTCATGTTGCACCCTGTAATCGCTTTTCTAAATGACAGTCACAAATGCCTGTGAAGCTGGGTTCCTAACATTTTGATTTTTGTAAGTATCTGTTTTTTCTCCTGAGAGCTAAAAGGAAATTATAAGCAGTTACGGCTACAAATGTAGCTTAAACTTCCTTGTGGCACTTTATATGTATAATGCATGTATCTAAAGTGTTCAGGGTGGTACTGGACGAAGAGAATGGGAAAACATTTTAACCTATGAATGCAAATTCTGTTTGATATACTCAGAAAAAAAAAGCAGGTCCTCAAAAAAACCTGAGGAACGCATGTAGTGAAGACTGACTCATACATTTTGCAATTTCAGATTGGAGCGTCGTGCCAGCAGATGATGAGTAGTTGAAATATATTCCCATGGTGGAATATTTAGGAAGTTGTTGATAGCTTCCCATAGAGTTTGGACTTGGAATTAGTTTGCTTTGCAAAGCTGGAGAACTTCACTCAACAGTGTGACAGTGTGCCAACCCTAAACCCACCGCACTGCGGCATAGTTCAGGCATGCAGATTTGATTTTCAGCTGGATTCAACTGGAACAATCCCTTTCTGGTGCTAATGCTTTTCCACAGCATCGCTCGACTATTGCAGCCTCCCACAGAAAAGGCCACAGTTGTGCATACATTATGTTGTCAAAATGATAAATGATAACTGATAAATGAAGGTGGTAGGTGGTCAGCTGCCAAGGAAAAGACAGTCCATCCTGTAGCAAAGTTAATTGGGTACATACACAACTATGCAAAACGAGCTGTCATAGGTGGTCCTTGTTAGGGATGTCTCATCAGTCTATTGATCGGTTACCCTGGGAGTCTGGGTGACTTGAGGTGCACACTGAAGGTCCTTGTAGATCTAGTCCCTTGTGTTCAGATAGTTCACGCATTTATAGGCCTTTATTCTTGGGTTTTTTTGTATATTTTTTCCATTTTTATGGTTGAATCTGGGAATGTCCACTTCAGCTGTTGATATCTTCTTATGCTTCTTCTATGTGGCTGCAATATTCCTTTTTTTTTTTTTTTTTACTTTTTCAACCATATTTAGAATCATAAAATCATAGAATGGGTTAGGTTGGAAGGGACCTTAAAAATCATCTAGTTCCAATGCCCCTGCTATGGGCAGGGACACCTCCCACTAGACCTGGTTGCCCAAAGACCCCTCATTCTCCTTTTATATTGGTCTCTTCATTCACTCACTTATGGATTCTTAGAGCTTCACCAGTGTTTGGCTAGTGAATAATACATGAAAAACAGAAAAGTGGAGAGTCATTAGGCAATTCATTGTCATCATCTCTCCGTAAGAACAGCCCAGGTAAAAGTAGCCTTTTTTCTGTCATGTAATGTACTTTCACCCTTTAATAATAAATCAACAAAGTCTCTGGCTCCAAACTTAGACTCCTAAAAAACCTCTGGCTTGTTCTCAGAGGAACTGGCTTCACTTATCTCTAATGGGAATGCCCAGAAATGATAACAGGAGTGGGATAGCAGAAAGGCTAATAGAGTTAGCCCTGACATGACAAACATGCCATGTTAAAAATGTGTTTATTCTTAAGAATAAAATGTTTTCGGGAATATCGTGCACATGCTGCTTTTGAGCAATATTCTCATGTCAGGTGTTGAGGATGAAGTGTTACACAGCTTTCATGATCCACAGCATTTGGGTATTCTGTCAAGGAAGACAAAAAAGGAAATGAGAGGTAGACCTGTCATTAAAGTTTTAAAAGTAGCTGTTTGGGGTTAAAATGTCTTGGTGAGTTTTCCAATGGGTAAAGGCCCTTTTATATGTACAAATACTTGTTAATATTGTAGTTTATATTATCTGTGTGTAGGCATGGATTTACTGTGTTTCATGAGAAAATGTAGGCCTGTAAGTGTTTTTGTGTTCTGTACATCATTCTCTCATATTAATTCTTCTCATAAAACTTGCCTGGTAGATTTGCCTTCCCTGCAAGTGGAGAAAATTAGCTGTGGTTAGATGTGGAAGGAGAGCCAGTCTTGTGGGTGACTTTTGTGTTAGATTCCAAATATAACAGCTTAAATGAATGAGTTACTACTTCTGTCCCTAAGTTTTCCACTTGTGAGGTGGAGGAATCATGCTCATTTGACAGGTATACTAGGACAGATATCCAAGTATATATGTTTGTGAGATACAGGTGCATTTGATTGAGATGGCAAAATATATGAATAAAGGGATTTTGAGAAAAGGCAGAATAAGAAGACATCAGGTGGCTTTTGTTGGGAGAATTTTAAATTAACAAATTGTAGGGGCATCAAGGTGAAATACATAAAAGATGGAAAAAAGAATTTGAATTGAGTGGTGACCAAGGCACAGATAAATATTAATTTTTTCCTAATTCACAAAAGAAAGATCAAAGTGATATCTAAGATATTGCAAAATAATAAATTTATGGATTTCTATGAACATGGGCATGTAGATAGTTTTGAAGGACAGACCTACATGTTGTTCTGTAATGGTAAACCTGTCAACAATGAAGATGGTCAAATTTGGACTAGAGATGGGTAGGAGAATACTTGGGGAGAAAGATGAGGAATTCAACCCTATGTTATGTGCATTGGAAGGGAATAACATCAAAGAAATATCATGAGGATAGCTGGAGACATGAGAATGTTCAAGAGAAAAATGTTAGTGTCAAAAAGTACTTTATAGAGTTACTAATAGAGCCTGATGTCATTAGAGTGGGTGAAGCTACCTGAGATTTGAAGACTGGATGATTGCAGCCTTCCATGGAAAAGGCCACAGTCTTAATGGAAGAAAAAAGTGACATCAGAGCTGTGGGAGACCCAGATGACAATAAGGAGAAAAGCAAATTGGAGAAGCTAATTTGTAAGTAAGGTGAAAAACAGGCAGAGGACGTGAAAAAAAAGTCACAAAACACAAGGTGTGGAGAAATTTTTGTATTTTCTTCCTATGTGGAGGATATTGGGTTAAGTGGGGCACTAGATTGATCTGGGCTGGAAAGTTACTTACGGAAAGGAGGAGAAATTGGTTGTACTGGAAGATTTTCACAGCTCAAATTGGATGAAGATGCATCTTGGAAGGTGTCACTGAGGGTGATGTAAGCAATTTCAGTGGAGTGGAGCAAAACTGCAATTACAGAGTATTTAAGAGAAGAGAGAGGGAATTAGGAGAGCTGCAGTAAACTACACGTTTGAAAAAAAATGCTTTAAGACAGGAAGAGGGTAGTCATTTCTGCAAATGAGATCCACTGTATTTGGAGGAGTGTATATTGAGAGAGAAAATAAGGCTCTTCATCTTATTAGCAAGGCTCTTTTCAGGAAAGCGTTTGGCTGCTAGGGAATGTGTTTGTTTTTCCTGCCTTACACTCAGTAAGAGTAATGAAGGAATAGTTAAAATTGTTCATCTCGGTTGGAATCATATACTTTTTTGGAATATAGCTGAAATACTCTGTTGTCAATACATACAGTTTTTGAAGGAAAACTAATTAAAAGATGAGTTTCTAATAGTGACTGCTGAAGCGGTATAGCCTTTCAGAGGTAATTCTACTGACAGTAATTTCTATGAGATCTTTTTGTTCCCTTGTTGATGCATGATGGTCTTTCAGTAAAGGCAAACTGAGATATTAGAGTTTTCTGTCAAATGCACAAAGAAAAGAAATAGAAAAATCATACATCGGTGTATTTTTTTCCCGAGTTGGCCTGTCATAATGATGCTAGGTGCTAATTGAAATGATAGGATGTGCAGTATTTTGAGGCAAAAATGTGGTTTTAAAGTTGATGATGTTTCTTCTGGAGTTGGGAGGCTATTGGGACAAACATGGGTGGATCTGTTGCAGTCATTGGAAACAGGGCAAGGGGAACCTTGGGAGGATGTCTAATTTATCCATCTGTCTGAAAGTCAGATGATTAACATATTTTTTTAAAAAAATCAGTAGGTAAGATGACACAACCTCTTGCAGAATGTAGCAGTTGTTATCTTTAGAAAGTTTTTTCTTAAGGCTGAAGCTAGATCTGTATTGTTTTGGTTTAATTTTTTTGATCTGTTGTCCTGCTCATGGTAGTTACATAGAACAATTTATATCCCCCCTTCTTTTTTTCTTCTTGATTAAATAGTTGGAGTGTGGGATTTAGCACTGGTTTCAGACCTGAAGTTTAGATGCCTGCATACAGGTATCCCCGTGCGCTCTGGGTGTGTGAGCTCCCGTTACATTCCATGGAGGTGTAGCCCTGGTGTGAAGCCTAGGGAGCTTGGGCTATAGGCTAAACAAATGGGTGGGGAGAGCAATGGACACAAAATTTGTTGTTAAATTTATTAGGAAGAAATATTGATTTACCAACTGAATTGCCTTACTTGATATATCACAGAGGTGTATCTGATGCAAAGATGGGACAGGACAGATAAGAATTAAATGACTTGCAACTTGCCAAATAATCCCCCACAGCCATCTCATCAGGCATTAGTCTGCTCTCCAAAGACCTTTGGCAAATGTGGATCTTAAAGTAACACTTTTAAAACCCCAAGGCTTAGCCTGAGAAGCAAAGTGTGCTCCTGTGTTCGATTGAGGAAGAATATTTTGCCGTTTTTTTTTAGACAAGTGAACTTTATCCCTGAATCAAACCTTTGGGAAGGTTGTATCACTAAGTTCCAAATAACGACTTAGCCCCTAAACCTCTGGGACTCTGTATTGAACCTCTCATTAAGAAAACAGTAGTATCCATAAACTTATAAAATTATACAGTTAGGGAAGGTTTTTTTTCTGGTTAATCTATTTTGCTCATTAATGCAATGCTTATGTTTTAAAAAGTTGGCATTTTGCCTCGGCAAATAGCTTGAAGATAAAAGCAAGTTTATTCCTGTAATTCTCCTCATATGAATTCTTGTCATTTAGAATATCTTGAATGAAGTTCCAAAAGATAATTTTCTATCCTTAAAGTCTTGCAACACATCAAAAAATTTTCCACCAAAGCTAACTCTTAATGCTGAGCCATTTCTCCTGTGAATGCCACAACAAGAACTTGTGCTTTTTAATTAACGGATGACATCATTGGCATCTACGGATGTGTGGAGATTGCTGAAGATTTTTGGTGTATTAGCTGGGATCAGATTTCTTATTAATTTTCAGCTGATTTTTAATAATGGTGGCATTGATAAGTACTGGTAGCTTTCAAGCTGGAGTTTAGAAAGTTAAAATGTGCATGACTTTCGAATGTGATCTTAATTCAAATCTATACGTCTCCTGCTCGTGGCATCTTCCCATGATTCTCGGGAGGAGAGAAGGAAAACATATTATTTTAAGGAGTATTTGGTGCTTATTAAAATTGCACATACGCCCGCCTTCAAAAGAATCTTGATTTACTGCAGGTTGTTCATGTGTCGCATGCGGACATTTTTAGAGAACAGATTTCTTATCACTGTGAACAGTGAATGGCTTCCAGTGCTCCACGATCAGTGAGCAAAAATGTTATATCCATTGTAAAAGGTAGGAAACCATGAAATCTATAAGCCGATTTGGCAGAAGAAGCGGTTGTTGGTGCCAAGATTTGGTTACTGACCCACAGTTTCCTGTTTTTAAATATATTAATTGATTCGCAAAGAGCATCTTTTGGAAAACAAGAACTCAGACAGACTGGCACAGGCTGGAGCTCCGCCAAGACTGCTCGGGAAGGTTGCCATGCTGGGAGCGAGCGAGCGAGAGAGAGAGCGAGCGAGGAGCCGAGGAAAGAAAAAAAGGCAAGACTTGGCACGGCTCAGTCAAATCAGCTTCTTTTGTCTGCTTTCTCGGCTTGAGCTTCAGGAAAGAAAACCGTCCTGGGGTACAGAAAAACTCAGAACTTTTTGGTTTTCAAACTTAGATAGCTTTTTAAGTCTCTTGGGCTGTTTGAAAGTGGTGGTACATTAAATGACGTTCAGTTACCAGTGATAAGAGAAATAAAAGACTTCTTTAATGAAGCCTCCACAATGTCAGTTTATACATATGGGAAATACGATATTTGATTTTTTTTTTTGTATGTCTGATTAAACTGTAAGGGAGCCGAGTAACTTGGAGGATTACAGAGGGAATACCTAAATAAATGGGAGAATTTTCATTTTTTGCAACAACAAAAAAGTTTTCATCGACACGAATATGCTTTAAAACCAAATCTGACCTCCTTCGGAATATGTTCAGAACAGGAATTCCAGCGTCTCTCTCATTCATGCTACAGATATGAACTTTTAATGGAACCTCCTTAAAGATTTCATCTGACCCAGCAATGAAGTAAGAGTAGAGAGAAAGTTGTGACATCTTAATGTGAAAGTAAGTATGTTCTTAAAGCAACAAGATTTATTTTTGCTGCTTCCTGCTGTCCTAACTCCATCTCCCAGCTATTAGTGACAACACTGGAGACCAGCAGGGCAAGCCGAAGACACCCAGGCTACGCCTGAAGGGCAAAAAAAGAAATGATAGCATGGTTATTTTCCTACTGCTCTAAAACATTTCTTCCAGTGCATCTTACTAGAGAGCATGTGAAATTGCTGAATTTTCTACTTTTGGAGAAAATGAGAGATGGAAAAATATTGACTTCTGCCAAGTGAGGAATGTTTGAAGACGACAGAGCCGGATTTGAACTGATGACATTGGATATAGAAACTTCAATTTGTAGTTATAGTACCTGTTTGCTGTAAATTGTGAAAAAAATCTGCTCTTTTCTCATACGTGGATTAAAAAAAATCTGTGACGACTGAAGCGTGGATGTCTTATGATTTCAATAAAATTAAGGACCTAAAAATCCATTGTTTGTTTTCTCCAAGGGTGCCTGGATTTTCAGTGAGACAGGTACCTTATTTCTGATTTCCTAGGAACAAATACTAGCATACTGCCTATTAGGCCTGGATGTGGTTGGATTATACTACTTCTGCTGTGACAATCAGCATTATTGTTTCAGAGAGTAACTGTAAAGCATAGATTTTTATGGATCGTCTTCACTTATAGTAAGTATTCTACTATCCTTAAAGAATAAATTGTTCAGCCTGTAAGATGTGTAATTTCTGGCATGCTGTAGAAGGACATTTCCCTAATTCTTCTTGTATGCTGAAGGAAAGGAAGAAACGACATTAATGAAAAGCATTTTAACAGGAATGTGTTTGTATTTTAACTGTGCATCATGGCATTTTGATTGCTAGTCTACCAGAAGTAACTGGCCTTTTTGATTATCTAAAAGAACTTGGGTTACTTAATATTACACTAAATTGGTTTCATAGCAAGATATGTCAGATTTTTACTACATCAGTGAGCCTTTTGAACGATACTGTAGTTAAATAGTGGGTAAGATGCTGTTGTGATTACTATGTGATGTACTGAAACCACTTAATATGGTTTGTTAGTGATTTTTGAAGAAAGTGTCTCCATCAGATGATATTATTAAAATAGCAACCCTGTCTTTCTAAATTGTTAAAAAATATATTCAACAGCTATGTGTTAAAATAGCTATCCCGCAGTAGATTGCAAATTGATACTCGGTGGAAAGGAAGTGTTAGAAGGAGTTCAGTTTTGCTTTCTGTGTGATTTGATGGTGTGTCGGTCATTCCTGCACAGGCAATAACATGTGATGGGATCGGGAAACAGAGAGATGTGATGGGTGTAAGTTTGCAATCACAACAGTGTAGTAAGTTTGTCCATCTGGGCGCATATTCTGAACTGAATTTCCTTTATGTCTTAGAAATAGCGTGTAGTCTCAAAGCATATGCTTTAATCATGACATTTCAAAACACATTTTTAATGAATGTCCCTATTAAAACTCAGAAAACAATAGAACACATTTATCGTGGTGCCTCTAAGTGAAAACGAGCTCTGAATATTAGCATAACCATTTTTCTCTCCTGAGTACTTATAGAATTTCATAAATGATTTCTCAGGTTTTAAACATGATCAACATGTGGGTCCTTGCAATGCATTTACAAATAGAAATATTTGTACAAATATTTGAACATATATTGACACTGAAGGTATTTTGAAAGCAGTTACTACTGTTTTGAAAATATTATTTATCTTCTAAATGTCTAGTCGGTACATTTTGTTTCCCTATATGAGATACACACCACTGCAGATTTCTTTTGGCCTACATAATAAAGAAATTATTTTTTCTTTCTGCTAAACTCTTCACTTTTAAAAGTTCATCTAAGTGGTTATTTTTGGAAAATACCGCAACTTAGCAAGTTAAATAAAAATTTGAATTGCGTGGTTTAAATGGTTGGTTCCAGAACGTTGATTGGATTGCGTGAAAATGTAATTTGTAAATGTAATTTGACATGGTTTATCATATTTATATATTTTATTTACAAACTGTATAATAATTTGGAGTTTTCTGGATACTTTAATCAGATTATTCATTATCACCATTCATTTATGATCCTTAATTATTGGTTTAGTTTAATAACTTCATAAATGAGGAATTTGTGTTTAATTCTTAATGAGTCATTGCTATATGTTTTGATTTGGATTGTGCAATTCCTTAAAGTGGCATATTTCAATGGGGAGGTGAGGATTAGGGTTTAGGATTGAAATTGATTTTTCTTATTAAACTACAGCAGAACGATATTATTTCACATAGGAGCATTGTGTTTGATCCTGTAATGGGCCTATATCTGGTCTCACTTGTATGTATTAATAATATATTAACCAAGGTTTAGTCTTCTTTTTTTACCAGTATCAAAGTAGATTGAGATCAAAATGGGACTGTAATGGTTTAGTTTGTGCCTTTTACATTAATATGGGTAAACCATTTTTAATACAGATTTGTACAAAGGCTGAATGAGCGCTTACTATGAACCAATATGTTTATTGGACAAGGAAGAGATACACAGTTCTCAGTGACTATGGATTTTTCCAAAATATGGCTGTAGGATAATATAAATGTATGCAGATTTTGCATGTTATTTGCATGCCAATATCCATGGAAAATGCTGATGATTGGCTTGATATTCTACATATGGTAGAACTCTGTATTCTGCCATTGCTGAGGTAACCTCATCTTCTATTAAAAAAGCCAGATATAGTTCAGAGCTCTTTCCATTTACCATTTGCCATTATTCCAGAATAATTGCTTATTTTGTAGCCTACTACATGGCAAGGTGTTTCCTCTGTGTATAGCAACTTTTCTGGCACTGGTGTCATCATTTTAATCACTCCGTATAACTGTAGCATGTATTTCTTCAGATCTTGCTCCAGTATACAACAAGGTATATAAAACCATAACTGCATTCCTAATATTTTGTCTGTAAGTCCAATCTAGTCCAAGATGGAAAACTGTCTGAGAAACTGCAGGAAGAAGGCTGTAGTATTCGCCTCTTTCTTATCATAATTTAACATAAATTTCTTCTCCACTTGTTCATGAAAATAGACATAGTTAAAACGGTTTGTCCAGTACTACGTGTGCTCGTGCTGGTTAGATTCTCAACACTGCAAATTGGCGTAGCGGGATTGACTTTGGTGGAATTCCACTGCTTTATTCCAACTGGAGGTATAGGCCACAGTCTTTATCTGTGCAACGGAAATTTTGAGCAAAATCGATAGTATTTTGTCCAGTGTAACTGTTAAAAAAGCGTGTAAGTGAGTTAAGTAACTTTTGTAATCACTGTGGAGGAATAAACACCTTTAGAAGGTGATTTATATGGCTGTCACATTGGTCCTGTGAATCACTCTTTTTATTGACCATAAAGGTAACCCAGGGCAGCCAGCTTAGACTGAGACATCTGACATTTAGTTGTCTAAATTTGAGGAAGATCAAAGTCTTAATAAAATAATTTACAAAAAAGAAAGTTTTAAAATAAAAAATGGCAGTGATTACTTCAATGCAGTATTTGCTATGTTCAATTTCAAGGTTAAGAAAATAGGAAAGTAGGACAACAAATGATAAGAAGGTGAAAATATTAATTTGTAATATTTTTAAGTTGGTTTAAGATAACCATATTGTCTGCTGTGTTCGCATTTATTTTATAGATATGGAATAATCCACAGTTGTTTGGGGCCTGACTGATTCTGATAATCTTGTGGAAATTACTGTAGAAATGGTAGAAGCTTGTCCTCTTGATAATTAAGGACATCCATATTTTTTCAGTTGTTTTCCTGTAGTTAAGTTATACCCAGTACACGTCTGTTTCTCTGAGTTACTTTAGGAGTTTTTCCGTATTTGGCTGATGCTATGGAATTTTAAGATGTTTGTGTCTTCCCTGAAGCAGACAGGGACCACCCACTTCATGTAGTTGAAAGCTCTAATGGGCTTCACCTTGTCTTGGGTATTCCATGTCCTCTTACGTTCACAAAGATGCTACTTATTGTGGCTAGAAATATGAACAAAAATGAACTGGCCACTGTGCGTTTTCTCATCTAAGTCACGGAGATGTTGCGATTGAGATGTGGACCTGATTTGAATGTTATTTTCTTTAGAAGGGGATGAATTATAGGTCTTGCAAGAAATTCCCATTATTATCCCTTCTTTACATTTGTTAAATCACCTATTTTTTTGTAAGTTTACCACAATCAAGCAGAACAAGGCTGTAATTTCCTTTAGCTAGCTTCATTTTGTTGTCTTAGTATAATGAAGGTTAACTTTTCTGGGTCTGCTTTGGTTTTAAACATTGTGAAGACAAAGACACTTGAATCTTGTCTAGTGTTTTAAACTGGAGAGTTACTTCTGTATTTTCTACCTCCTAATAAGAATATATTCCCCTCTGTATTTTTCAGTGAAGGTAAAATATATCTTTGAAGATGCTTGGTGACACTTCTTATGTCTTCCATATTCCAAAGTACTTTAGATTGGATTAATTTGATTTTTTTCTCTATTTTTTTTGTACACCATATAGTTTGTCCAAGTCTGAATGAGAGGATACTCTAGGCTCAATAGTTGTTTGAACAGAGTCTGTGAATTTCCCTTTCATGAACCATAAAATAACAGCTCACCAGAGATTCATATTGATGCTGTCTTCATTCTTCTCCTGATAGGGGTGGATAGGAAAACATTTTTTTAGGGAAATAGGATAGATTCTCTGGGAACATCTGGGGAGTTTAGGTGCCTAACAGCAGTATATATGCTATTTTAGACATCCAAGGCTGTTTGAGATGTCTCCATGGAGCTGATGGGCATGACACAGGGTATATGAGAGGTATATAGAGAGGTGGTGGAGGCCCCATCCCTGGAGACATTCAAGGCCAGGGTTGATGAGGCTCTGAGCAACCTGATCTAGTTGAAGATGTCCCTGCTCACTGCAGGGGAGTTGGACTAGATGGCCTTTAAAGGTTCCTTCCAACCCAACACATTCTATGATTCTATATAGGAGAACCGGGATCTTTTGGAGTTAGAGCTGAAGACAGGTGAGGGCATCTGAAAAGGTATTGGGCATTTGGAATTGCTTTCTTTTTTATCATTTTACCGATGAAGACTAGAGACATTCTGTAGAGATTCTTTTTCTATCAAGTATTTGATTCCCAAAGTCAGATTATGTAATGCAAACGACCATGGCCCTACAAATAATGTCATCTGTCTCCTGAGTCATGACAACAGAACTTGTGAGTACAGGGTCAGGATCCCTTGTGACATGTCCTCTTAGTCTTACATTTTGGCATCTTGACACTAGTCTTACACTTTTGTTCAGAGCAGTGTGTTAATTTGCATAGCTCCAGGTCTTTTTTTCTTTCTCTCTTGAACCTGTCTTGTTTTCTCTAATCGCTGAAATTTTCAGTTCTGGGATGACTGATTTAGTTTATTTTATTTACTTTGACGATCTCTGCTATGTCTCCATTCTTCCCTGTTTTTCAGGGATTCAGCACTGAGAAAAGAATTGAAAAAAGAATTTCTTTCTGAGAAATGGATACAGGGTTCCCAGGGCATCCTGGTACTACCTGTTACACATGAAGAGTTAAGGTTTAAGTTCGATCTTGCACTTCAGAGATCTCAAAAGGTAGATAAAGGGTGTTTGAGTTCACTGGGCTTGCTTTAATATTTGCTTTTACTGTACTCTGAAGCAGTTCTTTGCCACCCTCCAGAGATGCTTGTGGTTCCAGGGTACTTAGTAGTGTAGAATATGAGAGCACAAAAAGAAAATCGGGCTTGTAATGTATGTGTTAGCATGTGGGTGAATTGGGATCATTGTGGCACAGAAAGCTGTAGAAATAGCATAGAATAACACAGTGTTGCAGAAGAGGGGTGGACTCTCATTTCCCCAAAGTATTTTGATTTAGATAGGGTTTTTTGGAGCAAATGTTCTAGCTGCATAAAGGACGTGCTTCCTGGATGTGCTTTATGGGTGCGGTAGGAAATTTGAATGATTTCTGGCATAAATTAGATACCAGGAGGTGTTTGTCTCTCCATCTTGGTAACGTGGATTCTGAAGGGCAGCAAGATCTGTCCATATTACATGGCCACTTGTGATCAATGTGACTGCTAATTTGCTTAGGAAAGTTATGTGGCTGGCTCAGATGACTGCCGTTGTATCATCTTTTCTTCTAAATTCTTATTCCTGCTGACCTCTTCAGCCTACGTAAAAGTCTTGGTTTGTTGGAAGTTGCAACCTCTGTAGTATCAAATGCTAGGTTTTTAAAAACAGAAAGTATGCAGCATTTGTAAGACACTGACTGCCCTGTGTGCTCTAACAGCTTGTTGATGAAGAGAGGGCAGGTCTCTCATGAAGATTATAAAGATGTAGTGAAGCTATGCAGGGAGAAAATTAGGAGAGCCAAAGTGCAGCTAGAGCTCAGCCTAGCTGCAGCTGTTAAGGGTAACAAAAAACGTTTCTATAAATTCATTAACAACAAAAGGACGATTAGGGAAAATCTCCCTCCCTTATTGGATGCAGAGGGAAACATAGTCACAAAGGATGAGGAAAAGGCTGAGGTGCTCAACGCCTACTTTGCCTCAGTCTTTAGCAGTGGAACTAGCTGTTCCC
>VWZL01003403.1:104360-194286 GCA_013396915.1 Stercorarius parasiticus | reverse complement strand
CTCATCACTCTCTACAACTACTTGAAAGGACATTGTAGAGAGATTGGTGCTGGTCTCTTCTCACAGGTAATTAGCGATAGAACAAGAAGGAGTGGCTTCAGGCTGCAACAGGGTAGGTTTAGACTGGACCTTAGGAAAAAAATTCTTCCCAGAAAGAGTGGTCAGACACTGGAATAGGCTGCCCGGGGAGGTGGTGGAGTCACCATCCCTGAATGTGTTTAAGAGTCGCTTAGATGTGGTGTTAGGGGATACGGTGTAGGGGAGAACTTTGTAGAGTGGGGCTGATGGTTGGACTCGATGACCCCAAGGGTCTTTTCCAACCTAAATGATTCTATGATTCTATGATTCTATGAAGCATATTGATAAGAGAGAAATTAGAAAATAGTCCTGAAACTGGGATATCATGTTCACCTAATTTATGGCAAGATTGGATGACACACCTGTGGAGACTTTCAAGTTCACTCTTTTCACAGATGTACGTTGCTGTAAGGAAAGCAGTTATGACAGATAGATGTTTCAGACACTTCAGGATGATGCTTATAAGGAGGTCAACAACTTAGGAGGTAATCAGATCCCAAGAAGAGTGTGTGTCTAATACAGAGAGAATACATTTACTGAACTCAAAAGGAAACTGGAAAGTCTGAAGAAAGGTTTGTTTTGACTTCACTAAACTATAATGAGAAGATATATAGCTGCCATGCAGATCCTTAAGGAATTTGATTTAAGTATCTTGATTTAATACACAGAAGCTACCAAAGAACACATTATCTTTGCGTAAGACAGAGCAGGCCCATCATAAGCAGTTAAAAAAGTAAATTGGTTCCCTGTCTATTTGAAATGTTTCAACATATAGTTCTTCATGAAGAGCAGTGTGGGTGGCATGGAGTATCTGAGAGCAGATGTGATTTCTGTTTAGTCAGTAGGTTATCTTTGTTCCATACTGTGGATTGTCTCCACATGAGGATACAGAATTACATACTTCTGCTGAGATATGCAATCGAGAGTAGTATATGCGATGCTTTTCTGGACAGGTGCAAAAGATGGGGATTCCATACTAGCAAGCTGTTATTGGGGCTGCTAATATATTTGAATATGACTTTGATTTAATCTTCCATATAAATTAGTATTAGAAGAACGAGAGAAGAGGCATACAGAAAACATTGGCTTTGGTCTGCTAAATTATATCAAATTGGATTGTTTCTTTGATTGTTGTCTTAGAAAATGCATTTAACACTTCTTGCTTTTTTCCTGATACACAACAAGGGTTTAGTCCCAGTTCTCCACCTGCAAAATGCTAACTTTGGGTTTCAACACTGGTAGGCATCCATTTGTATTGATTTTATGAAGCAAGCTGTCATCCCTTTTACATCTCAGCACAGCATCAAATCTACAGCGTAAGAGTGCTTATTCGAGATGAAAGGCTTCTCTGTGGAGTTCATTTTGGGTGCCCCACAGCCGTGTTTTTTCCAGTTCTTCAGATAGGAACAGGACTAAGGTCTAGTTTGCTTGTTCATCTAATACATAGCCAAGTAAAAACAAAGAAGTCACTGGGGTCCTTCCTTCTACATAGATAGTACAGTGATACGATGTTTCAATTTTTTGTTTTCCACAGACCGTGATTTTTGGTAATACAGATTCCAGCCCAGATTAAAACACCTGCAGAGACTCTGAGGAGAGGACAGACTGAGAGTATGTTCATGAGAAGTGTATTCAGAAAAATCTTAACAATTTCTTTGCACTATATTGGTAGAAATTCGTGGAATTGAACATTATAGGATGGAAAGTTTTGCACTGAAGTAGGCATTATCCACTGATGGATATTGATGGCCACATCAAAGCTTATTTGAGGCAGTTTTCCCATTTGTAGAGAGCAGCATGGTGTTTGCCTGTGAGTTTATGTTGTGTCCTGTTCCTAGTTGGAGAGCCTTGCATTGTTCTGTCCTTAGTTGTGAATTGCTTCTTCAGTGTCTGTCTAGGAGAGCGTTACTTTCTAATCTCCATAGGTGAGAAGGCAGGGAGCGTTTCAAAGAAGAAAGAGAGAACCTCTTCTTTACTAGTAACTATTATTTTAAGGCTTGCTACTTTCGCTGACATTAGTTGTCTTTCTGACTTGGAGTTCTAAATAATTTTGAAATGTTAGGAAAAGAGGAAATGGCCTCAAGTTGTGCCAGGGGAGGTTTAGATTAGATACTAGGAAAAGTTTTACGCTGAAAGGGTTGTCAAGCATTGGAACTGGCTGCCCAGGGAAGTGGTGGAATCGTCATCCCTGAAAGTATTTAAAAGACGTGGTGCTTAGCGATGTAAAGTATCTGCAATTTGGGAGGTGGGATGGAGGGGCTGATAGGTGGATGCTGTTGATTATTTGCTTGTGTATTGTCTTTATACAAAGATAATGATACCATCTTGCACAAATCTCCCCAGTACCCTGTGCTGTCTGTGGTTCTAACTGAGACTGACCAGCCACTTAATCCTTGGTTATGAAAGTCACAGCAAGTCAAACTTCTTGGCTACAGCCAGCTGAGATTCCAGAAGAGCGCCAATGATGACAGATCTGTCTTTTGAGGGCATATAATTCTTCAGCGGCTGGATGGTTGTGATGCTTCAGAATAAGAAAGCAGAGATGAGATCATTAGTGAGGTACAGGCGAGTACTGAAAGTGCTGCCAGCAGCAGCACGTTACTGCAAGTGCTTTGCTGTTTTAAAGGAAAACCAATGCTGTTTGCAAATAAAACCAACCAGTTTTACCCAGTGAGCGAGAAGGTTGGGAGCGTAATACCGTATGTCTGATTTAACGCCAGCCTATCCATTTGTGGCACTATCCAAGGAATTAATGCATGGGCATTTGGTAGGAAGTGGGGAACCCACCTTTATAATCTATAGATGAGAGATTTATGGTCCCTAGAAGACATGAAATTAAATATATGTGCCTTTCTGTTAGTTGTGCACAGTTGCGATGCATTTTAAGTACTTCAGTTGTTCTGATGTTGTTATACTTATGGCTCTTGCTTTCTACTTGTGTGCATCCAGTGTAGTAACTTTTTATAAATGAGTTTATAAATGAGTCTGTTCTATTTCTTCTATTTTTTTCCACTTTGATTAAACTTGTGAACTCATAGATTGGTGAAATTTTGCATTTAAGATACATTGTGCTATCGTAATAAGATACACTGTCCCAGTGTAATGTTTTTCCTTTCATATGGATTCACGCTGTACAATATAATTCCTTTTTTTCCAACGCTTTTTCTGTGTAAATTCATCTGAAAGGGAAATGTTAAAAGCTGATATATTTGTAGTGACTGAACCAGTTTTAGCAGAGAGAGCAATGTGATTCCTTGCAATACTGTCTCACTGTCTCTTCTTTAAAATTACTGTGTTGCAGGAGGCTGTTGTGGTACTTACTTTTATAGTTGGGAAACATTTTTCTTGTTATTTAATTTAGATGCTGACATAATGAGTGCTCTGCTGTAATGAATATTTGATGTGTTTATGCTCATGTAAATGCCCAACTATCTTGCCAGTTCTCTTCAACCTTTATAACTTTTTAGACAATTTTGAGAGTGATGCAGTTTGCCCAATGTGTTTTGATGAAAAGGGGGAATATTTTTATGGACACTCTGTGAACGACTTCTAGACTTCATTTTCTTGTGGTCTTGGCTGCTATTCAGTGAGATTTTAACTTGAAATTACCTCTTTAGACTTTCATGAGAGAATTGGGCCAAGATCAATATCTGCAGTACAGGTGTGTAGGACTCAGTACTCCCATTTTCCTTTGTAGTCAGCAGAGGTAGGCACTTTTAGGCAAATTTGTTCATTGTATAATGCAATGCTATTGGAGCCTCAGGTGGAATAGTTTCTAGTAAAATACAGTACCTTTTAATTAATTTGCTCACTGAAGTGCTGAATTATGACTGAGGTGCTCATAAGCAGTGAGTTTGTAAATCTTTATCTCTTCTAATCTGGAGTGGATAAATGTTCTTTAGAAATTACTATCAGGATGCAGAATGCTTTGTCGGCACATAATTACACCAAGCCCTTTGTGCACGTGTGTGTCCTCCGGGTGATGCCATCAAGTCGCTCTGTCCCACAGGAGACATTTTAGAAGAGGGTCTGCATGAGTCGATGTGGCACGTTCTCTCTATCATTTGTCCTGTCGTTCCAACAGGAGGGTGCAATATGAAGTAATGCACATTTTACGGTTTTGGCACTGCATTTCAAGAAAAATGTGGTCCAACTGGAAATATTCCAGAGGACAGCAATGACAGTGATCGGAGGTCTAGAAAATATAATCAGTGAGAGAGCATATTTGTGTTGTTTAGCCTAAGGAAGAGAAGATTGAAGGAGAAGGTGATAACACTGTCCAGTTCTGTAAAAGGCTTCTGTAAATCAGAAGGTTGTAATCTGTTCTCCTTGCCTGTCTGTGCTGGCTCAAACAAGGCATAGTGGGTTAAAACTGTGTCAAAAGAGATTCAGGTTGGATATTAGGGAAAAAGTTCTAAAGATAGGGGTAGAGCAGTACTGGAATAGATGATCTCTGGGTCTTCAGAACATCCAGCTGTACCAATCTTTAAAATCAGGTTGAGCAAACAGCTGTCAGAGATGACAACAGGAAATCCTACCTTGAGGCGGACTGATGGACTACATTTTCTCTCCAGGACCTCCAAACCTGTTGTGTTTTTTTTTGTTTTTTGTTTTTTTTTTTTTTAATGATTATTGATACAATACGTGAAAAAAGAGAGATAAAATGACCCAAAAAGAAGGATGATGCTTTAACAAAACATCGTAACATTTCTAAAACTACATTCCACCAGTTGGACTTGGTCCCAATTTGTTCTACTTCCAAAACTGATGCCTTTTGGTTAGCAAGGCTAACAAAATTTGAGTAACTAACAGAAAATATGGATGGTAGTAACTGGTAAGAGTTGCTGAATCCTGTATCGCGATGGAGGTGAGGCTGGAGCAGCTCCATGCCCTGAGGTCCACCCAGCAGTGAGGGTGATCCATGGAAGGTTAGGCTGACGGTTGGACTCGATGATCTCAAAAGGTCCCTTCCAACCTAGACCATTCTATGATTCTATGAAGATCTTGTTTGATATTTTAATTGTTTTCGTAATTTTCTTATAGTTTTTTGAAGCAATTCTGGAACAGAAAGATGTGTTAAGTCTTTCAACCCATGTGCCTACCAGTGTCAAAGAGCAGCACCTCTGTCTGTATATAAAATGGATTTTATGGTCTTGTAGTGCAAGGAAGTTCATGATACTCTGTCCGGTCTTTCTCTTGTGAACTTTCAGCCTACTTTCTTACTCTAATGTTTGTATAAAAAAAAGGAATGAGTTTCTTCTGCTCTCTGTTGTCCTTTTTGTATATGAAATTTGCATGTTTGGTGCATGTCTAGCATACTCACTCTTAATGGTTATCACAGATAATCTCAGTGGTCCTGGCTGTGTGTGTTACCTGCTTTTGAGTTGGATCTTAGAGGTGGTGAATTTTGCATGTGGTATTTTCCCTCAGCTGTTTCATCCTCTGGGATCAGGCGCAATTCCACTGGCAGGAATTACGCATGATATTACCAGAAAATGCTACAGCTGACCGTGTCGTGTAATGAAAGGGCACGGTCCTGTGCCCTGGAGTGGCCAGGCTTATATTTGCTTTGTGGATTCCTTTCTAAGGAGATAATTGAAACAAATCTTCTGGGTATTCAGCAGCCAAATGTAGTTTTAAAATGAAAAAAATATGTTTAACATAATCAGATAGTGAAAAAAAAAATTACAAAAATGGTAGGAAGAAAAACAAGTAAAGAAAGGGGGGATAAGAATAAATGTTTTTAGATGAGATCTTCCAAAAAGTGCCTACATACTTGTTTTCTGTCTTCACATTTCTTTTGCTATTAGGAAGAGAAATCTGTTGATTACAAAAAGTTCTTTTACTATTGCAGCATCGATTTCCCTTGCCCTGTGGGCTTGTGTAGTAAATGAGCAACCTCTTATGCTCACAGGGAAAGGACGGTGTTTTATCTTTGCCCTGTATTGCTGTGGTATGAGGGGATATAGTCCATTAAAATGATTTAATTTTGGGCAACATATTAAGAGTCAGTAATCCTATTGTATTACTACTGCATATCAGTTGGTTATTTGCACCTTTTACTTGCTTGATTTTTTTTTTTAGCATATTTGGAGTTTTCTTTGTGTTCAATATAATCCTTTTTTTTTTGTTTACTTTTGGATAACTGCAAAATTCTTATATGCATTTTTTTATTCCTAACATACTGATGTGTATTATTAAACTTACCTTTCACATAGGAGATTTTATTTAAAGATCAGAGGGGTGTGTATATATCTATATGTGTGGGGGGTGTGTGTGGTGAAAGTAAAACTTTATACTCATATGCTTCTCTGAGATAATTAAAACATTTACATTTTTTTTCGTTATAATCATAGAGCTCGTTTAAAGATTTTTTTTTTTTAATATTTTTTTGCTGGTAAATTTTCCGGGCATTCTGGTATTCAACTTAGTTTGTACACTTGCTTAAATTAGAGTTTCTGAGTGACATTTAGATCAAAGGCTCTGTAATTGTTTTTTTGTAAATCATTATAATTTCATTTGTAATAGATAAAAATGAGACAAACGAATGTGGAAAGTCCTTTTCTGCCTTCCCTCTAGTAGTGCATTTCCTTTACACTGCCTGTGCTGGGAGTTGGAGTTTCTTATGTTGCTTCAAGTTCACTTTTTTTTTCTTTACAAGTGACTTCTCTTTTATGTATAAAAAGTTTATGGATTTAGTTAGCTAGAGCAGTTATTGGTTTTAAAATGTGCCTTTGGGCTTCAGGCAGTCTTTTGTGTAATGCTGTTATATATGCAAGTGATGGGCATGCAATGCTTAACTTGCCTTTCAGGAGGACATGTGAAAATAAAATGTGGTATTTGCATATCTTTCAGGATGAGAGCAGGAGTCTTAGGAGGCACAAATGTCAAAAAATCTGATGGAAAACTTCGAGTGCTCTTCCTATGATCCTAAGCACTGGTGAACTGGAAAGCAGGACCTTCATTTGTCTAAAATAGTTAGCTCCTTCCACTACCTTGAAGAGGACCAACACAATTTCTTTTATTTGGGTTTTCTGCTGAAGTACTCAAGTTTTCTTCTGCCTTTTTCTGTCCACATGTTTAGGATGCCTGAATTGGAGACTTCTGGCTGTAGTTCTTATGTCCGTAAGTTCAGCTCATGTCATGCCCCATGAACACTTGCATTTCAGAACTCTCAGCCTCCCAAAGGGTCCTCTGAGATGTCAGTGGCATGAAAAGTTCCTTCCTGTTAGTGGGAAGCTCTGCGGCTTCGCTCTGCAGCTCACTGCTACCGTCCTACTTGCATCTTTCCCTTTTCAGAAACATGTACGTTACTCCCACGTGGGTCCACAGTCTTGGTGCCAAATGCCATGGCATTGGCCACAAAACCAGTGCTGATGGTACCAGCAGTATAGAATAAAACGTGTAGCCACGGATTTATGTCTAAACATTTTAAATGATTTTATTTGTGCTTTCATTGTTTAGACATTAAAAGGAAACCTGTCCCACACAAAATTGCATCTAACTCCTGCTGAGAGTTTTTATTAAATATCTGCTTTATTTAATCTCCTCACTTTTCTAATTTTACTTGCTTCAGTTTTAATGGTCATGATAATGGAGGTGATAATGTTTATCAGTCACGGCACTGCTCTCCCCTTTGCTGTAACTAAAGCCCATAGACCTTCATTTAGTAGCCTCAACATCTGAATTAATACTTCTCTTGCTTTCCTTTTTATTGAGAATTTATGCCTCCAAACATTCTGTTTTAATACACTGCAAATAGATTTGTGGCTGCCATTCCTGCTGTCAGGTGCTGAGGACTCCAGAGAACAGGACACCAAATAATCCTCCACACTCGTGCCCTCATCTGTTTTATTAGTGCAGTCCAAGTTTGCTGCACCCGGAAGAGAACCCGCACACATCTTACAACTCACTGAAGAGTAAATTGAGAAATTTAACCTAGTTGAAGAAGGTGTTGCCATCTTCTCGTGCAGCACAGGGGTCACCGAGAAAAAGCACTCGCTGCATTTTCAAAATATCAACCCCTGGCTCCTCATTGAGCAGTTAAATGACCCAAAAGGTGTTTTTTCCTCACTCCTGTGAGTGCTCAGAATAGGACTATGCACTTCTTCGCTGGAGTTGCAGAGCTAATGATACACCTGAAAATAATGTTATTTTTAATGAATCACCTCAGATTACCTATGACAGCCTGCGATTACTAGTTTGGGGGCCACAGTTTGGGAACACTTGGAGTAATACCTTTGTCCAGGAACATCCAGTAACCCCGTGTAATGGTACAATGACTTTAGTATTGATGAATAGGCTCCTTACAGTATCCTTTAAATAGTTTTATTAGTAATCTAGGAATACTGCTTAGCAGTTTCAGATAAAATTTGGCTTCAGATAAAATTCTGTATTATTAACTCCATTTTGGCAGAGTCTAAACTTGCATATCACAAATCATACTGGGACTTGAAGGTACTAGTGGGACTTGAACCTTTCCTGTCTACACACAGCTTCTTGTTTCCTGCTGTCTGTATTACACAAAACTTGGACTTTACTTTTTTTGACAGTAGGTGAAATTAAAACCTTTTCCTCCCCTTCACAGCCTAGGAAATGTCACCTTCCCTATAATTCTTTATCCAAAGATGTTTTAGTCAGTGTATTGCAGATTCCTATGTATTCCAGTATTTTTAAATGGACAGCTTATTTTTAAGCTGTGGGAAGGATGATTACGGATATTTTGTGTAATTCAAATATTTTGAAATCAAGCTGTAATTTTGCCACTGGTGATAGCAGTTGTTCCAAAAAGACATTCATGAAACAGTTGGAACCCAGCGAGTTCCGTGCCTTAGGTAGCAGGAACATGCTTTCAGGCCTTTCCAGATTTAATTTCTGCAGTGTCGCCAAATATTTCAAGCGCATATGTTGAAACTGGCTTCAGAATCTGTATTTAGGCTTTGATTTTATTGGAAGGTGTAAGAGACTGGTCCTTTGGAAAATCAGGCTCCTCTAATTATCTAGGTAACATATTTTAAAATGTTAGATTCTGTCTATGAATCATTCTCTCCCATTATTAGAGGTGACATTTCCATTTAATTTCCCAGTGGGATTCCATTTAATGTTTTCAAAACAACGTTGGTTGAAATCATATTTGTTTTGGTTGTTTGCCTTTATAAAGAAATTTTTATTAGAGGAAGTGCAAAGTTTTTAAAAAGGAAGAAAGAAGAGCTTTTAGAGATGAAATATTAGTAAAAGTTCCACTTGTTATTTATTAAATTCAATGCCTCAATATTATTTATTAAATTCAATGCCTCGAACAGCTGTCAAACTTGTGAGGCAGCTGTGGCACATCTAAGTATAATATCAGAAACAAAAGTGTTGGGAGTCTACTGAATTTTCTTATGTTGATCATGTTCTTATTCAGTGAATCATTTATTTTTAGTGCCGCTGTGAATGAAGCTAATACTTTGATTTTAATTTACAGATGAAGAAGTTAGTCCATCCTTGGAGTATTTGTATTGTCTTACCAGCAATGATGTTTTTTAGCAGGTATATTGAATTTTTGTTGGATCACTGACTATGATGCAATATACCGGTCTGTTCTAAATATGTCTGTTCTAAATGAAAGATGTCCAAGTGATATTTGGCCCTGAGACCAGGTGGCATGGGCCGCCTTATGCCACTCAGTCCAAGGTGTGGATTCAGGCACTGAGACAAGATGCTCTGTATTCTCCAAATGTCCCGTTCTTTTGGAGGTGACAAAGGTTGGATATGGCTTAAGGTTTTATGAGCTATCACTAATAAGATTCTCCAAGATATTTGAGTCGTCGCCTTGTTTTGGGTTTGGTGAAATGTGGTGTATCGAGTATAACGTGCAATTTAAACAAGTTAGGAAAAAATCTAGGTAAAGAAAAACTGCTTATGCATTTGGAAGAGTGTGAAAAGGGAGAAAACTAGCAGAGGGGGGAAACAACATATGTGTGAAGAACAAGAGAGACATAAAATCTTCGTATGCTGCTTATTAATAGGATTTATTGCTGCTGTTTATGATAACCCTGATTGAAACCGTTTCTTTTACATTTCTCACTTGGTACATTTTCAGGAAAGTAGAAGAAAATATTAAATGTGTTACCTTCTGCCACGTGTCCCCTTTCTCTTCTGATCTTTTTACTTGTTAGCTTTTAAACATTTATGGGGGAAAAACATTTTAAAAGGGCATGTAACACAAAGGTAATAATCACAGTGCCGTGCTGTTTTATGGGGCAATAATCCAGTTGCCTTGTTTGAATAAACTACTCGGCCTTCATTCTCCTAGACTTTACCTTAGGGAATGGAGCTGGATTATTGCCTTGTAAAACAGTGCTGCATTCCTGTTGTTGATTAATTATAAATCTTTGCCTATCACTAGTCATGGAGTACTTTCTATCTTACAGCATTCCTGTTCCTTTCCTTCATGGCTTTGTCCTGCATTCAGAGAACTCACAAATAAAAGCTGAGTTCTGCTTGATTTGTGGCACTCTAACGTTAATCTCCATTCTGAAAGTTTCTGTATAAGCACATTCTACATTTATTTTCTTCAAATGAAGGTGAATCCCAGTGCCCTCCATGTGAACAGCTTCTGAGTGAGATACAGCCTGCCTAAATTTCACTGAAGTCTGGGATAACACGCAACACCATGGTGGCTTTAGTGCTGGTGAGGATCCCCTGCCTCCCCATGGGAGTCTACTCAACTTCATATCACATATCCACTTATTTTCTGCAACCCCTGGGAAGTGTAAGCCAGTGGTAAATAGGTAAATAGGCAAGGAACTTCAGTAGTACCACCCGAATGAATTTTAAGAAGGTTGGGATCTCCTTAGGTTTGAACTGGAATGTGGGCCAACGTGCCCCATCAAGATATTGTCATTGTTAGTATTTAGCCATATACTCATCCCCCTACCTATTGTTAACTGACCTTGTTGGGCTCATCCAGAGAATTTTTAAGTCTTTTTCCAGTTCCTAAGACTTTCTGGGAATGGGAAGGAACAGTCCAGAAATACCTGAAATAGCAAGAAGTCAGACGTGGCAATGATCATATGGTTGCTGGCATGGCATTTTCTGAAATGCCTGTAATCTTGCAGGACAGTCAGTATTGCCAAAGAGTTACAAATTGATAGACACCGTCCAAATTGGAAGATCATAGGATTTGTAACATCATTTGTAATTTGTGTGCTGAAGAAGAGTCTGAATAGTATTCTTATAAATTACGTCTTTTATGGTGGGAATGACCTACATATGTTGATGAGTTTGCTCAGGGTTCAGTTCGTGAGTGAGTGTTTTCTGATGTGGTATTTCTGATTTGTGCTTGGCAAAATGGCCATTACCGTTCCTTATTTATTTATGTGTCAATTTGGATGCAATGCTCTCTATACTTTAAAATCATTTGGAAGGTGAACCTGGTGTTGGACGTGACCATCAGCTTACTAAGTAGTGTTTGATATGGAGGACTTACAAACATCCAGCTCAATCATCAGAGATGACTATCAATTGTTTTATTTATGAACAGCAAAACAGTAGCAAGGGAAAGTTTGGTTGTGCGTAAGGAAAAAACTCTTCATAGTGAGAGAGTGAGTACCCAGCCTTAGAGGTTTTGAAAATTTGACTGGATGTGACTCTGAGCTGTCTTTTCCGACTTTGAATTTGTTCTGCTTTAAGCAAATGTTTAGGCTTCAGACCTCCAGTGGTCTTTCCAAGTACGTCTTTCTGTGACTTGAACTAGGAGGTGCTGTCTTCGTGTTATATTACAAACTGCACAGGAAGCCAGGGATTCAAGTTGGCTGCTTCAGTGTCAGACAGCTTTTTTGGGTTATCACTGGCTTGCAGGAGCCATTCTCTTCTCTCTCTTTAGTAGTTCATAAACTCTGCAGCTAGATGGAGAACCTTCTTGTTACTTTCTGGATATGTTAGAGAACACGTCCTGGAGGACTGGTTATTGCACAAGTGTTCTACTCCCTCAGTTTTAGATACACCACCAGGAGTTGGTGGAATAGCTTCACGGTAGTCACCTGCTTTCAAGCCACGCATCACCAGTAAGGTTAGAGTTGAAGTAAATCATAGAATCATAGAATCTTCATGGTTGGAAAGGACCTTTGAGATCATCGAGTCCAACCATACACACACACCAAACAACCCTCTACAATCTCTGTCACTAGAGCATGCCCTGAAGTGCCAAATCTACACGTTTCTTCAATACCTCTAGGGATGGTGACTCAACCCCCTCCCTGGGCAGGCTGTTCCAGTGCCTGACCACTCTTTCAGTAATGTCATTCGTCCTAATATCTAATCTAAACCTCCCCTGCCGCAACTTCAGACCCTTTCCTCTGGTCCTGTCATTATTCACCTGGGAGAAGAGGCCAACCCCCACCTCTCTGCAACCTCCTTTCAGGTAGTTGTAGAGGGCAATGAGGTCTCCCCTCAGCCTCCTCTTCTCCAAACTAAACATGCCCAGTTCCCTCAGCCTCTCCTCATACGACTTGCTCTCCAGACCCCTCCCCAGCTTGGTAGCTCTCCTCTGGACCCGCTCCAGCACTTCCATGTCCGTCTTGTACAGAGGAGAATATTTTCAAGCTTTTCAAATACATGATAGAAAGGAGGTCAGCCCATGCTTGATTGACCTATCCCAGGATCACACCTGAAATACATTTCTATGTCTTTAGTAGACTGTCATCAAAGTAAACTGAATGATTTTCTGGTCTTGAGTCAGTCTGACCACATCCACACTATTGAACTCTTTCACCTCACAGAACGCTATAGCAACATTCAAGATGTCTTTTGGAAAGGTTCCTGGTCCATACTGCCACTAACTGAGTAGAATAATATACCAGCCAGTCTGCAGGGCCAGGGTGTTGGATCTAGTGCACACACCACGTCCTGTTTAAATTTGCTTAAATTAGAATTTTCCTCCCTTTCCTTTCCTACTCAGCTTCATGATTTCTTGTTTGTCGTTTGTCTAAGAGGTAGTTTCTGCTTCTGTTCCTGACAGCTAAGTGACCTTATGTGCTAAGATATGCTATTTTTTTGACACGCCATATGCAAGAATCTCTCTCGTGCTTGCCTGAATTAAAAGGAGGTTATTAACTTTTAGGGGATTAATTTAAGGGTTATTAACTCTTTCTCACGCAGTGAGGCAGGATGCAGGTTTCACAGGGAATTCTTCTGTGCACTGCATTTTATATTTTTTATAAATACACACAATAACAAATGAATATTGTGGGCATATATATGAGACAAATCACTGCATCCCACTATTGACTTTTTTTTTGAGATCAAACGTATTGATTATTCACCACCTGATGGTGACAGTGAATTTTGGGTGCCTGATCCTCAGTCTCGTTTTTGAGGAAAACTGGGATATTTACTCCTTGAAGTTCTCAATGCTTTGGATGCCAACAGCTTAGCAGAGTCTGTAGTTCTTTGTATGGAACGGTAACAGGTGTGATCACCCAAGAAATGAGAATTTTTCATTCCTTTGATTTAAATGATCAGTGCTGATGGCTACTCACTTTTACAAAGGTCCTTGATTCTTGAATATGGTGGACAGAAGTACATAAAATAAAGGTAACTTTCTCAGTTTACCTATGTAAAACAATTTAACACTAATAATATCAAAAAGATTTTTCTGAACAGTGTATACTGATAAACAGTGTTGTATTCAAATGTTCTATTAATAACAACTATTTAATAATTTGCAATGTGCGTTTTTATTTTTACTCTGTCTAAATTTGGAATATAATGGATAAACATACTTAACTATCAAACAGGTTATTTAGTAACGAATGGAATTAGGAGGAAAAAGCACAGGTTGTAGGAGGATGAGTTTTGGAAAGCACAAGGAAGTCACTGTGTGCTGAAAGAGCTGAACTGCTGGTTTTGGTGTCAGCAAATCCATGAAAAGGTTTACTGTGAAGAGCCAATTTAATTTTAGAAAAGAGGAATCCTCACGTGCCATCACCTGCATTTGGCACATGCAGGTTAATAAATGTCTTTCCTCTACGTATACTCAAGAGAAGTATTCCTTAAAAATTAAATATAGTTCTGCACTCCCATCGCCTAATTTCTTATTGTTTTGTGCAAATGAAGTCAGAAGAGAAGTGTATTTTAACTTTGCTTAGAGCAACATAATTGGTAGGATATATGATGCAAATAAATTGGCTCAAATTTTCACCTAATGTACCCCTGCTTCAATTCTCTTGCTGCCCTTGTGAACTGTAGTTATTGTTCTTGCATTGTAGTTATCTTTGAAGAGGCAGGGTTGCCTGTGGCAGTCGAGGAAAAATCAGAAGAAAATTTGAATGATTAATTAATGTAATCTAGTGTCTGTTTTACCAAAGGCTTTCAGGGACTTATTTAGCTCGATTAATGAGAGAAATTCCAACAGCAGGTTTTTAGAATAGGTTTTTGAAGAGTGTAAATGACATAGCTGCTGGAGGGAAAATGATCTTACACCTCTTTATATTAAGCCACCCACTGAATTAGTACTAACGAAAAATATTCTTTTAAAGCTGTTATTTTTTATTTAGTTATTATTTAGTACTGGTAAAAATCAACCTAGTACACATTTTCTTTGAAGTTGTAAAGGACCGAGGACATAAATCTCAAATACAGCTATCAGCTAAAAGTGTATATGGTCCCAAAAGTGACTGGTCAAAATCATGGAAGAAAAAAGATACTGAATACAGGTACCAGCTTTGGTCCAGGAGTGGGCAAATATTCGAGGAAGTTGTCAATATGTGCTTCCGCTGCTTTTATGCTTTTCTGTTGGGGGGAGGGCGAGCATCTGAACTGACCTTCAGTTCAACCTGGTGTAGCTGTCTTGCATGGCATGTTTTAGGATTCAGAAATACCTGTAACCAAACAGAAAAGATAACAGAAGTAAAAATGTTGAGATATTTAAAATTTGGAAATGTTTTATTTTTATCCATTTAAAATTGTTGTTATCATGCTTAAATTTGGAAACAAATTCCAGAAGGAGTTAGGTTAGGTGGGACTTCTGGAAGTTCATCTAGTTCAATTCCTTGCTTTGAGCATGGCTGCCTTCAAAGTGAGGGCCTTGCCCAGTTGAGTACTGAAAATCTCCGAGGATGTAGATTTCATCGTGTTTTTTAGTCATCTCGTTCTTGTGATTAACTACTTCTGTTGTGAAAAATCTTTTCCTTGTATGGAGCTGGAGTTTTCCTTGCTGCTAATATTTTCATTTCAAAAATACTCGACTAAATGTTTTAATATTTGTGAAACATTTGCAGATTTTTTTTCAAAACAAAAAAAGATCTATTAATTGATTATTTCCAGTAAATTTTTTATGTGAGGCATACTACCAATTGCCTGTCTAGTTGTAATTATATTATTTAATGTCAGTGAAAATGTTTGTCAGCCCAGAAGTTACAGCTGTCTGTGAGGATGCAAAATGTCTCGAGACGAGATATAAGGTCCTAGATTGGAACAGTGACTAACACTGAGAAAGTCACAGAGAGATCTTCAAAATTGCCTTGTTTTTTTTTTGGGATAGCCTCAAAACCGTGTCAGGTTCAATGCAAATGCACAGGCTTCATTCATCATTTCCCCCCTTCCTTCTCTGTAGATCATGCTAATCAAAATGGAAGTTGAGAAAAACTCATTCTGTAGCGGAGGAATACTGTAGGTTTTGAAATGAAAACTAAAAAGCGAAGGTTTGCACTGTGTTGTATAATCTTAGAATAATGTAGGTTGGAAGAGTCCTCTGGAGGTCTGTGGTCCAACTTCCCATTCTGAGCAAGGCGAGCGTAGGTAGGTGAGGTTCCTCATCTATCAAAATATAGATGGCTCATCTATCAAAAGTGTTTTATTGGTTCAAAGATAAAAGTAGATTGCCACTTATTTTTCTGAGCTGTCTCTGTTAGAAGAGTTTTTATTGGCCAGAAGTTCAATGACAAAATAAAAAAAGGATGAAAAAGTATTTTTCAGTATATTAAAAATGTGTGTGCTTTACATGTGGCTGTATGGACTAAGGCTAAGTGCATTAATTTGAAAGATGTGCTAATTATTCTTCCTCTTTCAAGAACAAGGGCAAATATTACACTCACCAAAGGTCCAGCTGACAATCAGGAGGCCAATCTGACAGTGACAGCGTACAGAATTGGAGGTAAAGTGCTAAAGGAGTAAGAAAGCTAGAAAATGGAGGGATAAAAATGAATCCCCAGGCAACTTGGATGTGTGAATCAGAGAAGGGGAGGAAGGAGGATCACTTGCAGAGAAGAAAGAAGTTAAGGACTGATAAAGTGTGGCTTTCAGGGTAACTCTGACATGGCTGTGGAAAGAGGGGTTGAGACATGGAGTTTCACGGAGACTCATTTTAAGGTCGTGAGCCACAGAGGAAATCCCCCAAAAGAAGGTGACCAGTGAAGTGCCTCCTCATTACCATTGACTACAGCATGAGCAGAGCAGCTCCCTGGGAGGCACTTACCCCTCTGTGGGTCTCCATGGGTTTCCAGCATCTCCACATTCCCAGAGCCTCAGACCTCCTGTGCTGGAAAGAGAACTAGTACACTAACAATTTGTGTAATCATTAGAAGCAGCAAGATTTTATTTTATATCTTACATTAGTACATAGCTTCACCAAATTAGGGCATGTGATATGCCTACTTTTTTAATATCAAGAGGTTTCAATAAAGGTGAAGAGAAAAGAATCTTACTCTTCTAAAGCTTGCATAAAATACTACATTTGAATACAAAGCAACTGCTTCCATGAACTGTAAACCAGTCCCAGTGCAGCGAGGAGGTTCATTATTCAGCCCAAGAACACTCATGAACAGCTCACAAACGCAAGAACAAATGGCATCCCCTATGGCTTTTCTTTTGGTGAAGCCTCTGGCATTAAGAGCTCTATTTCTTCATTGACTGTATATACATCTTGATTTATCCTTGTTGACAAGCTAGCCCACCTTATTCCTTATATTGTGCAATGCACGCAATACCTTGATTACAATTATGATACAGAAGTTGTGACAGTTTAAACAGCCTTTAAGTAGTTTCATTTTAGCCATAAATGGCAAAATGTTCTTTCATCACCTTTCTGTAGTTTGTATTTAAAATGACCGAGTACCTGGAGTGCTGTGCCCAATTTTGGGCCCCTCACGCCAAGAAAGACATTGAGGTGCTGGAGTGCATCCAGAGAAGGGCAACGGAGCTGGTGAGGGGTCTGGAGCACAAGTCTTGTGAGGAGCGGCTGAGGGAGCTGGGGGTGTTCAGCCTGGAGAAAAGGAGGCTGAGGGGAGACCTTCTCGCTCTCTCCAGCTCCCTGAAAGGAGGGGGGAGCCAGGGTGGTCGGGCTCTTCTCCCAAGGAACAGGCAATGGGACAAGAGGAAACGGCCTCAAGTTGCACCAGGGGAGGTTTAGGATGGATATTGGGAACAATTTCCTCATGGAGAGGGTTGTGAAGCATTGGAAGAGGCTGCCCAGGGCAGTGGTGGAGTCGCCATCCCTGGAGGGATTTAAAAGACGGGTAGAGGTGGTGCTTAGTGATATGGTTTAGTGATGGTTTTTGTCAGAGTTAGGTTGATGGTTGAACTCGATGATCTGAAAGGTCCCTTCCAACCCAGGCAATTCTATGATTCTATGATTCTATGACTTGTCCTCTTGGTATGTATCAGGATAATATCTACCAGGACAGCAAAAGCTACGCTGTGTTACCTAAAAATTTTCACAGGTGTATATCTGTCAGTGCTAATTCTATTACTGCTTATGTTCACATGCTGGTACTTCTAATTCAGTCTTTCACTGGAGGAGTTTATGATTCATCGTCAAGAAAAGTGTGCAAGTTGTGTGCAAAAGGTGGTAGAGTGAAAACCACAGCAATGCAGCAGCTTTGGTGATATTGAAATGAGCCTTCCGGCTTCTCCTACTGAGAGAGTTACTTTTGGGAGCAGTACAGATGCCATAAAATAGCATTACGCTGACATCTACAAGGTAGTTGTATAGTAGTTGGTTATAGTACCCCATTGTGGTTTTCTCATAATTTGTCCAGGCTAGAATGTGGTTGGAAGACCATGCTCAACTCCTGTGAACAACATGTATAGTGAAAATGCGTCCAAGAGGGAACACTGCTAGATTGGTCATGTGTTGCCAATTCAAGCAAAGAAAAAACATTAAAATAGTCAAATGGTAAAATGAGAATAGTAAGCTCTTGGCATTTGAGCTTATTAAGTGTTCCCAGACTCTTGTCTACCTACCTAGAACCCTCGGCAAAAAGATGATGCAGTCTAGAGTGATGCTAGTAGCTGAGCTGAATACAGCCGATTCCCCCATTTTTGGGAGCCCTTCCTTTCAGAAATGATGAATCAAACAAGTGTGAGATATTGATGGTAAGCCAAGTCCTTGCTGTAAGGGCTTTAAGTGGCACTTCAAAGAAAGTAGATGACCATGCCACTGGGATTCAGGATGCCACTGGAATTTGGGGTGGCTCAGGTACCGCGTCATCACTGGAACTAGTCAGCTCTGCAGATCTTTGAAGACCAATGCAGCAAACTTAACCGAAATCTCTGTCTGTCCTTATTGACGGTAGATACTTCTGGAGGATGAGCGAGTGCTTCTGCATGACAAATATGGCTACTAGCTTCCTGCAGGGGCTACAAAATAAGTTAAAATTACCCAAATTGTTTTGGGCTTGTGGTTGTACTTTGTGTTACTGTGTTTGATTTTCAGTCTGAGTGGCAAGCACATTGGTGTTTCTCAGATTTTATTTGTATAGCTGAGATTTGTTTTTATATGGTGTGATTTTGCCACACATCCACAGTAGTTCTTGCTGCTATAAAGAAGTGGGAAGACATTTAAACACCAGCATCTCCCTGCTTTTAGTCTTAATTGCTTTCAGTTGGATCAAAGACTGCCTACTAAAAGAAAGAGAAACTTCTAGTCTGAATTAAAAAAAAATCTTCACAGCCTTATCATCAAACCCCGAAGAAACATCAGTTCTCTTATTTTTACTTTCTTCTATTTTCCCAATACCTGTAATCCTTCTCATGTTTCTGTTTACCTTTTTTAAAAAAAATCTGTGCATTCTTTTTGGTGTTTAGCGTCAGAAGCTGACTTTTCAGAAATTGTGGCTTTGTCAGTATGTTAAAAATATTTTAGTTTTAATATTGTAGCTGCATACATAATTTTAATATAGCTATATACAATTTTATGGCTTGCAGTTTTTCCGTGCATTTATATTGAAGAAGCAAAAGTCTAGTATTATGTAGTGTTATTAAAAATGAATCTTTAAACATTAATCCACCCAACAGATAAAGAATCCTGCAAAGCATTTGATGTTGCTTGCAAAAGTAATGTCAGTACTGTGTCATATTCAGAAGAGCATTTTATGTGTTTCTCTCTTTTATGATGTATAACACTGCATTGTTTTTTTCCAAAGCTCCTGTTGCATCCTTCATGTTGAGATTATTTAGGAGCGTGGTTTCTCATGTCCTTATGAGTGCAGGGTGACACTTTTCACTGCTAACTATTTTAAAATTTTCTTAAATCTCATTTTCATGATCCTGTAATCTTGTTAGATCAATGTCTGACTGTGTGATAATTTAACACAAGGTTCATCTGACTCGGTCCCCCTCTAATGGGCAGAAGCAGATGCTTTATTTGATCAAGGGTGATACAAACCTTTCACTGGTTTTTATTATCTCTTTTTATTTTATTTTTTATGGTAAATATGCTGAACCCGTTTTGATATACTGCTGAGCTGTATATCACACATTGTTTAAGTAGCTACCAAGCCTTGAAGACATTGAGTTACTGTGTTAGAATTTTTCTGAGTTAAAAAATTTTTATTTTACATTTTTTTAAGGTACAAGTTGTTTTGATCATTCTTTAGTAAAATAAAGATAAATATAATATAATGTCCTTCATTGTTCATACTTTGGGATTGTAGTCTCCTAGCAACAAAGAAGAAGACAATTTGAAAAAAATATTGTTAAGTATAGAGAAATCTACTTCTCCCTACTTACTTATTAATTTCATGCTCTTAGTAATTGGAAAAACTGCAGCCAAAGTTAAAAAGTCTTTACTCCTACTTTATGTATTTTCTCTACACTTTGTAGTGGAGAAATGGTCAAAGTATTTGTTTTAAGATCCCTGCAGTGCAGCTGTGCAGGAGGAAATGGTGAATTTTGCTAAGAAGGTTGTGCTTAAACACAATTTTTAACCACATAGTAGCTGTTGGATCATCCCAGCCTTGTAGAGGGTGAAACAGACTCCAAGAATAAATACTCCCTCGGTGCGGGGGAGTATCCGTCAGTGGTGACTGAATGTCAGCTCACCCTTCACCATGTTGTCCCTTTGTGGTGGTTGTTACTTGGGTCAGTGATCGATGAGTTCACACTCTACAGACAAGAAGCTCCTTCCCCAAGCACCAGGGGTTGTTCAGTCTGGAGAAGGCTCCGAGGAGACCTTCGAGTGGCCTACCAGTATCTTAAGGGGGCCTACAAGAAAGCTGGTGAGGGACTTTTTAGGATGTCGGGTAATGGTAGGACTAGAGGGAATGGATTAAACCTAGAGACGGGACGATTCAGACTGGACATTAGGAAGCAGTTCTTCACCATGAGGGTGGTGAGACACTGGAGCAGGTTGCCCAGAGAGGTGGTGGCTGCCCCATCCCTGGAAGTTTTTAAGGCCAGGCTGGACGGGGCTCTGAGCAACCTGGTCTAGTGGGAGGTGTCCCTGCCCATGGCAGGGGGGTTGGAACTAGATGATCTTTAAGGTCCCTTCCAACCCTAACAATTCTATGATTCTATGATTCTAAGTTCATCTTGCGTTTAAAAGCAAACACTATTTAAATGAAGTAGAAGCAGCATGTAAGATGTAACCTTTTCATTTGATATCTGTATTTACTGCAAGGATTTGGTATATGAGGAAAGTTAAAAAGTTACTGTCGATAAACTTGGATGCTAGCAATGTTGTCTTGACCTCTCAGCTTCATACCATTTCATGCCGTGTGTGGTTTGAGTGCCTTTTTGGTCTTGTTTTGCATTTTGTTTAAAAAATAAAGACGCATAGCCTACTTACTAGTTCGGAGAGCAAATTTTTTAATTCATGGAATGTCACTTGGTCCTTATTTACACTTTTTACACTGATTTTTGCTGTACCAGTAAAAATTGCAGTTTCTAAAGATTTTTTGGGTGAGTGTAGCAAGTAATACTGTTAGAATTGGGCCAAGCTATGTGAGAATCTATTCCTTCTGCGTATCTGTGCAGTTCAGAAATCGTTCTACAGTTTATAAGATGCTGTCTTGAACCATGAGAGACATTTCAAAGAACTTTTCCCTTCTCACAGGGGTATTTGCGTAATCGTCTTTGCTGGAACAAGTTCCTTCGGCATGCTAATGAATTCGCAACTCCAGGAGGTTCTTTCTACAAAGTTGCTTTACATCAGATTTAATGCTGTTAAAAGCACACGAGAAAATTTAACCCACAAAACACGTGCCATCATCGTTTTTGCTGCTTCATGAAAATGTGACATGCACGACATGAAGAGATGATTGACTAAGAGAACTGTTTATAGAGCGCGGAGAGGAGCAGGCTAAGCTGTAACCTTGCTCTGTTGGATATAAGCAAAGCCCTGGGATGATGCCATTGTAGATCCACCTTAATTACTCAGTAATTATCCAAGAAGAGAAACAAAGAATTTTTGAGAGAAGATATAACAAGGGATATTGTGTATCTGTAGTTTTAAATTTTTTTTAAATTTTTTTTTAATTAAATATTAGGCTCTTCTGTAAGCTCTCCTCCTTTATTTGCACAATTCTCCTTTCCAGTGGGTCAGCTTGGGGTATCTTGAGTTCCTGGTCACAATGCAAACATAGAGTGGCTTGAAAACATAGCCCTTAGAGGAGAACTAGGGCCTGACAGAGCTAAATTAAAATTGCCATGAAACAGTAATTCTACATTATGGGGTTTTTTGTATCTTTGCAAATTTGCTCTCTGAGATAACAGGAAAAATGTAAAGTCTTCTGGCCACTGTGCTACCAAGTCATAAACCTTGTTTGTTTTCCTTCTGGCTGCGTGACTGCTGCATGCTTGGGGTTTCAACTGGTGCCAGTAGTTGTTCTGCTTAATCTGGTGGTTGAGATATTTTATAAAGGTGCAACAAAAATGGATTTGCATCCTCTTAGGATCCTGCGCAGAAGACTGAAGTTTAATCTGTTGAATTATGCGATAGACTGGGTTGACGTGCGTTAGCAATGCTGCCTGATGGAACCTGGTAGAGTAGCCGTCTTGGTGAAATCTGCACTTATTTAGTGGTCAAATCTGTTGCTGTTTTGAGTACATTATTTTAAGTAAGGAAAATAGGAGTTTCCAGAGGGCATGCTAAGGATATTAATGGAATGTTGGAGCACTGGACATGTTTAAGAGTGGTAAATACTGTAGAGATGTTGCATACTGGATTTTCAAAGGGATATAAACATCCATCTTCCGTTTTGATTTTTATGGAAGTTATGCAGGCAAATGCTTTATTTTTGAACACCCAGCCCATAAATTCTTTTAAAAAGTTGCCAAAAGGCTTACTTTCAGTAATAATTCTTAATAGAGCAAAAAGTAATGGTGCTATTCCATCATTAGAAATAGTTCCTGAAACCACTCTACATCATTGGTAGGACTACATCAGGAATGATACGTCTGTGGGTGATGTCTCCAGAATGAGGATGTGGAAATAGCAAAGAGAAATAAAGGTCAGGCACAGAAATGATTTTGAAGCCAAGAAGCAAGCCTTTTGGTGAGGGTCTTGAAAAACTCAAATTATAATTCTATGTGAAGATGGATAGGCATCTCTCCTCGTATGTGGGTACTTGTATGTGGAGAAGCTTCCTGCTAATGAGTGGCATTTGTTTTGCAGAGAAAAGGTAGGATAGAAGGACTGAAGTTGACGATAGATAAATTCAACCCTAAAACAAGGGTTGGTTTGCTAGCTGCAAAGAGCATTGAAGTATGGAGCAACTTCCCAGGGGACTGTTATACTTTATGTATCTGGAGTCTTTAAAATGAGCTTAGGTTTATATTTCATGAACTTAAACCTGTTTGGGGAGAAGTTGTTTGACCTGTATGTGCAGAAGACATTTTTAATGTCATAGTTCTCTTGTGCAACCTCTTGCACGACAGGTTTTGAGCACAGAGGATTGCCTGTATCACCCTCAATGTGTTAACAGCCTCTATGTACTGTATTAAAACAGTTCTTATAATATTATTTTTAAAGGTATATGCTATGCACATTAGGACTTCTTCAGCACACAGTTGGCTAGCTGATTTTTTCTCTTATGCTTTCCTGGGGAGTGATTCCAGCTAGAGAGGGGGTGTCCAAATGGCAGAACAGTGGTTGCAACTCCACAGGTGCCTTGTTTCTGTGGAATTGTGCAGAGTGGGGATGTTTGGGGGAACAGGGTCTGCTGGCATAGTGCTGAGCATATTCCAAGGTAGCGGGTGGCAACCGTGGTGTCTCCTTGGTTAGATTGTTAGATGGTGTTGAACATCTGATGTCTATGCTTCCGACATTTCAGGGCTTTTTACATCGCACAAGGTTTAGTCTGGCCCCATGGGCTGAATGCCCATTTGCAGCTGGAGTGTAGTAGGTACATTTCTGGAGTGAATCTTACAGTTCAGTTTTGTCCAACTTCATGTACTCCAAGACCATTCCTCATGTGAAACAGAGCAATTAAGTGGAGATTATCACAAGGTTTGCCTGAGAAGCATGCTCCTTCTCTGAGCTAAAATGCTTAATGAGGATGCACCTTTTATTGCAGTCATAGGGATGAAAGTTTGGATGGAATTGTCTCCAACACATCCTGCTTGTTGCTTTCTCTGAGAGAAGGTCCAGGAATGAGATAATAAAGATGAAGTTTTGACAAGTAGGAGAACAAACACAGAAGCAAATCAACTATATTATATGGGCAGGTTAGACAAACCTCGCAGTAACACTCTACTGTGGGGTAAATGATACTCTGTTCACTTTAGTGATTTATTGGGTGTATTTTGAATAACAGAAGTTCTTTGGCAATGCACGGAAAGTAAATTTGACCCTTGCCCTTTCTTCAAATCCTTCTTGCTTAAATCTTGCATCAACTCTCAATACGCTGAGTGTAGGGGAAGAACTGCCTACACTAAAGGGCTGTGCTGATCCAAGAATACAGTTCTTGGACTGTATACAGAATACAGAAGGCACACTTCATGGCATAATGTGTCTAAGAATAAGATTACCTGAAAATCAGAAGAGTGTTTCTAAAAATTAGAAACACCAAGTTCTGGACTGACTGGCCTTCCAATGGTTGTAATAAGGCAAATCGCTTAAATGTTGTATAAATGAAATGACTGGTGTATCTTTGAGAGCTTGGGGTTGGACTCAGTGACCCAGATGGTCCCTCCTAATAGAATAACAATTAAACTATAACTTAAAATATTAAATAGTTTCCAATGTGAATTGTGTTTATCTTAATATCCGACTTTTCTTGAAAATGATTTGACTATCTAGCCTTTATGAATTGTACAACTATGGGCTGAAGATAAAACTTTAACTCATTCAGGAAAATATGCTTCCATTCATACAGAGTCTGAGATGTTCTATTCCATTTTGTATTCTCAGAAAAATGCCTTGGTGAATGACAGCTTTTTTATTAAATTCATGCTATCGTATCTTCTTTTGTACATTTGGTAAGGATTAATACTACTCTATCGTTTAGTCATAAAAGAACAGGTCCTTATAATGAACTGTGACAAGAGAGAGGTGAAGAAGAACTTTGATAGACAGATCTGATATAATGACACAGAAGATAATATACAATCCACTATCCTCGTATCTTGATCTTTTATATATGTTGAACTGCAGGAAAAATAGAGGAAAAAAGCTTTTCATTACAAGAAAAAAACACTAGATAGTTTGCTTACAGAAAGCTTGCTTAAATCACTGCTGCGGAGGAGTAGAGAATATGTGTGACCATCCGACCCTCTTTTCCTTTTGGTGGGGAAATACCATTCTCTCACTGGTCACTGGAGCCGAATGGAGGAATCATTTTGCTAAGATGTCCTCAAAACTGTTAATTTATCCTGCAGTTCCTTTGCTGGCTGAAGATTGAGAAGATTTTGGAGAAGGCAATAAATATCTGGAGCATTTTGAATGTATGTTTCTCTTATTTTTTCTTCATTTCGTTCTTCCAATGGGGAAAAGAAGACTTCCAGCCTGTAGCTCTGTAATATAACTGAACAAAGCCTCTGTGACTTTGCCACATGTCTGTTCCTTGATGTTCCCAGTAACTTCTGAATCAGCTGGCCAGCTTCAAGCATATTTGAAAGAAGGATGGCATAACAGCCCCGAGGAGAAGGACTTGGGGGTGTTGGTGGATGAGAAGCTCAACAGGAGCCGGCAACGTGCACTGGCAGCCCAGAAAGCCAACTGCATCCTGGGCTGCATCAAAAGAAGCACGGCCAGCAGGGCGAGGGAGGTGATTCTACCCCTCTGCTCTGCTCTGGTGAGACCCCACGTGGAGTACTGCGTCCAGCTTCGGAGTCCTCAGCGCAAGAAGAACATGGACGTGTTGGAACGGGTCCAGTGGAGGGCCACAGAGATGCTCTGAGGGCAGGAGCCTCTCTGCTGGGAGGACAGGCTGAGAGAGTTGGGGGGGTTCAGCCTGGAGAAAAGAAGGCTCTGGGGAGACCTTCCAGCCCCTGCCAGTCCCTCAAGGGGCTCCAGGAAAGCTGGGGAGGAACTGTGGAGCAGGGAGGGGGGCCATAGGATGAGGGGTAATGGTTTTAAACTGGAAGAGGAGAAATTTAGATGAGATCTGCGGAAGAAATTCTTTGGTGTGAGGGTGGTGAGCCCCTGGCCCAGGTTGCCCAGAGAAGCTGTGGCTGCCCCGTCCCTGGAGGGGTTCAAGGCCAGGTTGGATGGGGCTTGGAGCAACCTGGCCTGGTGGGAGGTGTCCCTGCCCAGGGCAGGGGGGTTGGAACTAGATGATCTTTAAGGTCCCTTTCAACCCAAACCATTCTATGATTCTATGAACTTAGAGATCAGTGAGTGCTCACACTGATGGAGAGGTGGGGAAATTCTGCTTCAGGTGTGGTTGCAAGCTGATCCATGTGTCCTTGTGGCTGTTTAATCAGCAGAAGCAGGGCCTCAAACTAACCTTAATATGCTTCTTCAGCATAAAAAAGAGGGTCAGATCACATTTGGAGAGGAGCTGTGATCAGTGAGAAAGTGGAGGGAGCAAAGTTTATAAATCTATAGGAAGCCAGACTTTGCTGGCTTCATTTCTCCACAAAATATCCTGATTAACCACGTGAGTCCATACATGACACACTCGTAGTGTGGACAAGTCATGGTTTTCTCAGGGGTGAGGGTTTGCTTCATTCCAACGTGTGTGAAACCAAACTATGCTTTCCACATTAAGATTTTACTACCTACAACTGTGACAATGAACTGTCACATAGAGGCATTTTCCTCTCTTTCCCCACTCCACCATCCATCTCCAAAATGCACATTTCCCCCTAATTCTCATACACTGCAAAAAAAGAATATTGTAAAAAAGTCTGTGAAGGTGGAAGTAAAAATAGTTGATACCTAACCAGTACGACATTGTACTTCCAAGGAATTATTTTCTGCTTAAATACTGTCTGCATTTGTTCTAGCTTAGCACAGCTCTTACATATTAATTTTAGTGTGGCTGCAAGGGTCACCCTGAATCCAAATAACTGTTGGGTTTCGAAGAGACCGAGCTTGTGTTCACTTCTAACTATAATCTCTTTGAAAGTATACCGAAAGAATGATTTTAACTTGTTAGTCTGTGTTTCTTTTGTTGAAAGGTGTGTTTAATTCTTCTTAAAAAAAACTTTCCCGATGAGATATTATCATTAAAATAACTCTATTAAACTCAACATCATGAATAATTCATAATGCAATTTTGAAAAAAATTGCCAGGCAAAACTACAATAATTAGTTTTATGTGATAAGAAAAGCATTATTTTCATATTTAGACAGGAAGTGAACATTTATTTAGATACACAATTCATGGTATGCTAAATTATGGCATAAACTAGTGTTTGTAATTTAAAAAAATGACAAGTTAATTTGAAAACCATCCCTAAGATGCAAACTGGTACGTTGCCACCTACCTGATAAAATTGATTACTTTGTATATTTATGCATTTGCTGTAAAGTGGGTGGTTTTAAAATATGATTGCACATTTAAAATTAGACTTGAGCCCATGATGTTGCCTTTTATGATTTTTTTTTGCATCTTATTCATAGTATTTTGAGTAGTAATATCTATAATTTTCTGAGGACACGATGACAATTCTCATTAATTGCCTCCAGTCTGGTAGACAACTTTAAAGAAGTGATGGGATGGTTGGAGAGTGTCATAGCACGTGCCTCAAAATATTACTTTCCTGAGTCTGGGATTGAAAGCTGCGTGAATACTGTCGTACAAATATTGACCCCAAGGAGACTGGCAGTTTTGAATCACCTTGTCTTCTTTTCTCCTACTGACACCTTGAAACATCTGCTCCCTCTCTCAGACGCAGAGTAAGGAACTGTGCTGAGGAAGTGTCCTGGTTTGAATCATAGAATCATAGAATTGCCTGGGTTGGAAGGGACCTTTCAGATCATTGAGCCCAACCATCAGCCTAACACTGACAAAATCATCACTAACCCATGTCCCCCAGCACCACGTCTACCCAGCTTTTAAATCCCTCCAGGGTTGGCGACTCCACCACTGCCCTGGGCAGCCTCTTCCAATGCTTGACAACCCTTTTGGGGAAGAAATTGTTCCCAATATCCAATCTAAACCTTCCCTGGTGCAACTTGAGGCCGTTTCCTCTTGTCCCATGGCCTGTTCCTTGGGAGAAGAGCCCGACCCCCCCTGGCTACCCCCTCCTTTCAGGGAGCTGGAGAGAGCGAGAAGGTCTCCCCTCAGCCTCCTTTTCTCCAGGCTGAACAACTCCAGTTCTCTCAGCAACCCAGGACTAATTTCTCTTATAATGCTTGGGAAAACTGCACTTTTAGAAGACTCTAGTGTCTGAATTCGTGAAAATATTGACTTTATAGCCAGCTCTGGTGTGTGGGTTTCAAGGTCTCAGTGTTTTCGAGCTTGCCAGGTGCAGGGCTGAGGACGAGCAAGACCTGGCACTTGAGCCATGGTGGCCAACAGCATTATTTCATACCATGAATGTCCCATTCAATATAAATTAGAAAGTTTGCTGAGGAGTTCTCTTCCATGGTGGCTGCCATCCTGAGAATTCCTTGCCCTGGTGCCGGAGCCCTCAGCCCTTCCCTTCATCCCGAAGCCGCAGCACTCGCGGTGTCCCACATTGGCTGTCCCCTGCTGGGAGTGCACGGCTTCCTATGATAGAATAGGCTGAGTGTAGTCCTTGTATATTTTATATTGGCATTGGTATCAGTATGAGTTCTTTAGTGTTATTAATATTAATTATCTAGTCTTATTCTACTAAATCTGTTTATATTTCAACCCTCGTGTTTCCTTGTTTTTTCCTGATTTCCCTTCCCAGGTGGGTAGGGGTCATCAGGTAATAGAATAATTGTCTAAACAACAATGAATAGTTGTGGGTTGATCAAACTATGCCAGTAAATACCCTGAACTTCTGTCCTGCCCTAAACCTTGCATTTTGCAGAATCCTGAATTTCTAGTTATTCACTGAATCAATAGAATGGCTTGGGTTGGAAGGGACCTTAAAGATCACCCAGTTCCAACTCCCTGCCCTGGGCAGGGACACCTTCCACCAGCCCAGGTTGCTCCAAGCCCCGTCCAACCTGGCCTTGAACCCCTGCAGGGATGGGGCAGCCACAGGTTCTGTGGGCAACCTGGGCCAGGGGCTCACCGCCCTCATAGTGAAGAATTTCTTCCTAATATCTCATCTAAATCTCCTCCCTTTCAGTTTAAAACCGTTCCCCCTCATAATGGCACTTAATTATCACTGTGTACACAGCAAATAAGAAAAAAAACCCAATTTTATTTCTTTAAGTTGCAATTGCCAAGACTTCCAGGCTTGTGTAGGGAGAGGGGCGCAGGTATTTTCACATTGTCCTTTGAGCTCAGTTCCGGGACTGCTGGATGCTGGCATGTGTTTTTCAAGAAGCTGGTAAAGTGAGATGTAATCTTGCTTGCAATTCAGATATTGGCTATCTGCCACGTGATCCAAATAGTAATTTGTGGAGCCTAGCTTTACATCCTGTGCTTGGGAAAGTTTTGGTAAGTTACTTGGATCTTTTTGATAGTCCATGGGAAAAAGAATTCTAATAAAACGGCTTGAATAATAAATACAATGCATTATTAATAACAAATATATTACATTTGATAAAGCTGCTGGAATACTCTTCTGCATTGGTGACCATTAAGGGATGCAAAGTTTAGTTTGCACCGCGCGGGTGAAGCTGAGTGTTGTGAGCTGTGGGACCAGGAGGTTTGGGAGGTGAGTTGGGGGCCTGCAGCTTTGGCTGAACAATTGCTTGTGTACCGTCAGTGGTCATTGCGAAGAGTTTATATAGATACAGGAGCGTACCGGGATACAAGGAAGTACTGAATAAAATCCTATTCACATAACAGAGGTCCTACCAGAAAAAAAATCTAATGACATAATTGCATCTGTATCATGATGCACACACAGAGCAGGATTGCTGTAATGGATGTGGACAGACATAATTCTGGCATTTCCAAACTCTTGAGCACCTGATTTTGCCATTTTAACAGGACTTGAATGAATGATTTGAATAGAGTAATGCTATCAAAAAGAGGTTGTTAAAATGCAGTCAATGGTTCAGAGCAGCTGATAAGAGTTTTTATTCATATCTTTTAGTAATTTGAATGGCAGGCATGTCTGAATCTCACAGAGCTGTGAACATTGCACTCCATGTTCTTAATATGAGCAGTGGCAAAAATGCCAAAATACCAAAAATATTCTGTGTTAAAATACTACCGCATGGCGCTTGCTTACCTTGAAACCTTTTAAACACTTTCAGTTAAGAGTTCCGCACAACTCCGCATTCACAGAGTTTGTTCCCTGCTATCCTGAATTTACGATCCTTTTCTATCGGTAGTTGTCAAAGTGAGTTAGCTGTGTTTTAATTATGCTATTAAAATCTGGACATTTGGCATGGGAAGTAAGGCAGAGGTGTATTAGATAAAGATTATTGCTATGAGAGTGTTGAAAATAGCACTGGTATATCTATATTATTCCTAATTATTCTTTTTAGTGGGGTTTTTGGTATCTCCATGATGATTTTGGGATGATCTCATTGGTGACTGGTACCTAGTTTAAAGACCAGCAGAAGATGTTGTTCTATCAGTGAGGAAGGTCCACTCTTGTTCTTTGTACAATGCATTTTTCTCTAACATGAAGAGGCTAAAAAATGTTAGCAAATAATTTTTTTCTCTCTTCCATTAAAGGCATCATCAGAATAGTCTTCACAGCAGTTTTGACACCTTTTGTAACTTCATATTCTGTGCAGAAGAGCGCATATTCATTTCATCAAAGCTTATGTATGCGAACTTTTGTTGTGCTAATGTAAGCTCCCTCAGGGTTCTCTGTGGCACTAGCACAAATTTTAACATTTTGACTTCTGCACTGCTGGATTTTGTGTATGTCACCTAAAAAGCAGCAAGAATTTTGTTTCGTTTTTGTTGTTATTGCTAGTTCTTTGTTGTTTCAAAGGCTTTTCGAGGCATTTTCCTCTATTTTTGTGGGTGCACTGATTTCTTTCCATGATTTAAAGTCTGAAGAAGATTTTCTCTGTTACTTTTTGAACTGACAGGTTCTTTTTGAGCTTTCAAAGGCACTGCAAGATACAGGGTTGTGTCGTTATCAACACTGTCAGATTCTTTCTGCAATAACAAAAGAGCCATCCAAAGACTCTCTAGGCAAGATGAGAATTTATTGTGGATGTGCAGAAACCCTGCCTAAGGTTTCTTCTCATTGCTCTGTTGTACCAAGTATCAACATGACAATAGCATTGTTATAAGTAGTACATAAAAGTTGCATTGCCTATGCAAAGTAAACTTCCATTTCCTACTGCAGTTATGCCAGCCCTGGGAAATGATATAAATATTAAAAATATTTTCTTTTTTGTATATAAAATTTCTGCCGTATGGCTGTAGTGGCTGGGTTGCGTGTGAACCTTTTCTGACATTTGTGTTTCAGTGGATGACATGTTCCCTAAAGCTGGAGTCGTGTGGCTGTAAAGGCTACACTGGGGTTAGGATTCCTACAGGAGGGAAGGAGGAAAGATTGGATCAGCAAAGCAGTTAATAACAAGAGCAAAAGTTAAGTGTTTTGCAACGTAGTTCAAAGAATCATAGAATCACAGAATGGTTTGGGTTGAAAGGGACCTTTAAAGGCCATCCAGTGCCACCCCCCTGCCCTGGGCAGGGACACCTCCCACCAGACCAGGTTGCTCCAAGTCCCGTCCAACCTGGCCTTGAACCCCTCCAGGGATGGGGCAGCCACAGCTTCTCTGGGCAACCTGGGCCAGGGGCTCACCACCCTCACACCAAAGAAGTTCTTCCTTACATGTAATCTAAGCTCCCCTGTTTTAGTTTAAAACCATTACCCCTTGTCCTATCCCTACTAAAAAGTCTGTCCCCATAGCTTAAAAAATACCGCCTCCCCCCCACCCCCAGTGAAAAAGAATCAATGAAAATGATAGCCTCCCCCCCCCTAATTAAAAGGGGAAACCCACAATATTTTGAAACAACAGAGAAAGTACTAGGTTTCTTCTATAATAAAAACTGTGAGTGTTACACCATCGTAAGTGACACTGCAGATATTGAGATGTGAGAACACGTGAGCTTGGAGAACTGCTGTAATAAAAAGGGAAATTTTCAGATAAGCAGAATGTTTCGAAGATGGCAAGCCCAGTGTGCCTTCATTGACTTCAGTGGTTTTAGCTTGTAAAAAGGGCTACGTGTCTTTGATACGACATAATAAATAATCCTGTCCTGGGTACAAGTCATGATTTAAAAAAAATTCTGAGTGTAAATTCCAGGACCAAGGATCTGATTTGACTCTTCGTTTTATCAGTTGTGACTTTTTGACAGCTTTCAGCCTTAAAGCTGAGGTGAAGTGTACCAGCAAGATACAGTGTCATATAACAAGGTGTAATGTTTGTAGAATGAAGATTAACTTGTTCCTTCTGCTAGAAATAAACTGATATTTGCAGTTCAGTTTCTTAAATATACATATATATATTTTTTTCTATTGCAAGTACTTTTATGGTACATCTTTGGGTTACTGAGCACATCATCCTCTAAATTTGACCCAGTGTAATGATGGAGAAATACTATATTTCATGGAGAAATATGATGTGTATTAATTTTCTGTTTCATTGGCAAGTTCTGTTTACTTTGCCTAGGTAATTACTGAGAGCAGTATGATTACATTCTAAAGATGGGAAAAATGTTATTGTTCTGTATAGGTGGTAAATATTCGCTCTGCTATATTTAGAAAATTATTTGTATGTAGTTTGTGTAAAACTTCCTTTTAGAAAAAGAAATCATCTCCTTTCATAGTATTTAACGTTTCTTCTCAGGTGCTGTGTTGTGCATATAAATGTTTATTTTTCTGGAGAGTGTTTTAAAATTGGATCTCACTTCGACAAAGTCAAGGCATGTTTTCATTTTAATTCCAATGGGAACAGGATTGGGCCAGTATATCTTAGATTCCTTTTAATATGGTGATTGACATTTTAAACCAGTTGGAGTTTTAAAAAAAAACAAACGAGTTTGAGGACTGAAATTGAGTTAATTGCAATAGGTAAATAGATGAATGCATGACTCACTGATTTTATGAATTTTACAAAAAGGGCACTTGTAAAGTCACGATGAGGGGATCTTTTAGCACGCTTGTTTTAAGTTCTGTCCCAGACAAGAGGGGCAAATGAATATGCACTGATGTTATTGTTATAAAACCAAATAAATAACTTGGAAGTATATTCAAGGTAACGATTCAGTAAAAAATTTTTGGGATATACATTGCTATCACTTCATTGCTTTCTGCAATTTTTATTTTCACTTTTCAATGTTTTAGTACCATCTTCTGAATAACTTTAATTAGATTTATGTTGGAGTAAAGCATTAAAATGCTATTTGCAGGGTTTTTTTTTTCACAGCTGAAGGCAATAAAGAACATCCTTTCATTTGCCTTTCCGTATCATCTGCAACAACTGTACAATTCCATACTAGAGGAAAAAATGTTCTTAAAAGAGATACTATAGGCAGTTTGAGCAGAGAAAATGGCATTAAAACTGTGAAAAGAGGCAGAACTTTGTAAATATTCTTATTTACTTATTCTGCTTAGCTGTGTAAAACATTTGTACCACTTCACATTCCTGCACGAGTTAGTTATTTATGTGAAAAATAAGCATCAACTCTGAAAATACGATTTTAGAAATGATACATTGGTATTGGTGTAATATCCCAATGTGCTGTACGCTGCATATCTATCTATACAAGGAGAAATGCCGTCCCAAATCAGATATACAAAGACAAACAGAAGAGTGGGAATGGAAAGAGATAAAAAAGCTAGTGCGTGCAGGCTATGCTCATGCGAGTAAATTTAATTGCTGAGAGCTAAGTCTCATATTCTGTGTAGTCTTAATGTATTCCATATACTCTTACTCTTAAGGCTCTTGGTCCCACATAACTAGCATTTGATCAGTCCCTGGGCACATTTTGGCAGCGCAGACAAGAACCACAGAAACAATCTTGCACCAGTTTGGGTGCAGCCCAGCCTTCCTGGTCTGGAGGGTGAGAGGTGTCTGTGTGGATGTGGCCAGACTGGCCTTGTGCCGGAGAATGGGCCGGGATGTTCTGTGCTTCGCTGTGATACTGGTACCCAGGTGGTGCCAGGGTGAAGAGCTGAGGTCGTTGCCATCACCCCTTAGTCCTACACATTTACTCCATCATGAAAGTTGATCTTTATCTGTTAATTGCTTGTCAGGTCTATGGAAAAATTGATTTTCATAGAATCATTGAATGGTTTGGGTTGGAAGGGACCTTAAAGACCATCCAGTTCCAACCCCCCTGCCCTGGGCAGGGACACCTCCCACCAGACCAGGCTGCTCCAGGCCCCGTCCAACCTGGCCTTGAACCCCTCCAGGGATGGGGCAGCCACAGCTTCTGTGGGCAACCTGGGCCAGGGGCTCACCGCCCTCACACCAAAGAATTTCTTCCCCAGATCTCATCTAAATCTCCCCTTTTCCAGTTTGAAGCCATTACCCCTCATCCTATCACTAGATGCCCTTGTAAAAAGTCTCTTTTGCGAACGAATTTGGAGAAACAAGGGAGTCTTGGGATGCTCTGAGTATAAAATTCAGGATAAAAATAAATAAAAACTATACACGGGGAAATAGCCAGAAGGTGTGCAGAAATTCACACTGCCGGTACGTCAGTCACAGGAACAATATTATAGCAGCAGCGGGTTAGAGAGTTTCAGAAGGTCACACAATTAACTTGAAAATATTAAATACAGAAAATTTTAACTTGGTGTCTGTAGTAGGATCTAACAGAAGAATTCAGTGATGGGTGCCATTGCTAGGTAACTTTCACATAGTCAGCAACATGAAGTATATTTTATATTTTATAATTCTCACAGATTACTTTAACCAGCATAAATTATTTTGGTCAATTCTATGCTCATATTTATCTGAATTACTTCCTGAGTTCACGCTATTCACTCAAGTTATGGTATTGGGAAGAATAAATAGAAGATAGTTTTCTGCTAAACTTCAGTCTATAAACTCTAGTCTGTGTTGATCAAAATCTTGGTTAAAATGTTCTAGTTCCCAAAATAGCCCCAGTGAAATGATTGCCAAATATATATGTTCCATGTCTTTGCTGGCATTTGTTCTGTATTAATAGTACTCCTGCACAGAAATGTTAAGAGCATTTCAAGCTCAGGTCACGATGCTGGTTTTCAGATCAGGATACAATATATATCTCCTTCCAAAGCTTTTGTCTTGCTTTTATTCATACCTATTCAGCTATAATAATAGTTGGACAAAGTAAATTTTTAAGTCTTCCTATCTTAAGAGGCTTAAGAAAGTTGTTTGGCTGTCATTTAGGCTTATTTATTTGGTTCCAGCTCATAGTTAAAGTTCTGTAAAACTGCTATTTTCACTCTTCACCAGCATTCTATTCTGTGGAATTCTTAGATTCATGTCATACCTGCATCGGTCTGCATGAGATCCGTTCATCGTTTTTAAAGCTGCTTGGATTTAAACCAAGCCCAGAACTGCTTCTGGTGCAGACTGGGGGAGACTGGGGGAGCCCTTTATCTCTCTGAGGAGCTGAGACACGGTCATTTAACTCTTCAGTTATTTGAGCTGCACTAATGTAAACTCTCCATCTCCAAGAGCTCCCGTCATGTCAGCACTGTCGGTTTGTGGTTCAGAGACTTGTGACAGATTAAGCAAACGGGTAGTGTTTACGTAGCTAGACAGGTAGACAAGTCCAGAGGAAACCAGTTGATTCTGGCAACCCTTTCACGTCTCACTTTGTCCATTGTCACTGAGGTTAAATTAGGTTTCCGGAGTCCTCCTCATGCGGCTCTTGGTTTGTTGTATGAAAGATGGTGTTTCTCCTTTGGCTTGGTGCTGCCACATCTAGTCTTGGCTGGCCTCTCAGTTAAAAAAGAGACCCCTTTCTCAGCTCTACTATAATAGCGGTGCTTTGTTTTCTGAGTGTAATAAGCTCAAGAGGCTTTTCAGTCTTTTATGGAGGGACTGATTTCTCCCACTTCTTTTCAAAGAATTACTCTGGGTGTTTATAGAGTCATAGAATCATAGAATTGCCTAGGTTGGAAGGGACCTTTCAGATCATCTGGTCCAACCATCAACCTAACACTGACAAAAACCATCATTAAACCATGTCCCTCAGCACCACATCTGCCTGGCTTGTAAATACCTCCAGGCATGGTGCCTCAACCACTTCTCTGCGCAGCCTGTTCCAATGCTTGATAACCCATGTTTGAGTCCATGGCAGGGGGGTTGGAACCAGATGATCTTTAAGGTCCCTTCCAACCCAAACCATTCTATGATTCTGTGATTAAAATTCAAGGGATGAGTGCTGTCCCTGACCTAGTGGTGACAGAGCCCTAGGACGATGTTGGATGGAAGGGACCTCCCGAGGTCTTCAGTTCAGCATCCTGCAGTTAGAGCCGGTGACTCAGGGCTTTGAGTATTCAAGGACTACACAGGTCCCGATGGCTTTCTGAATCCTGCCCCAGCATTTGACCAGATCTACGATAAATTTATTATTCTTTCTTATTTTGAGTTGGAATCTCCCATGGTTCAGCTTCTGTCTGTTGCCTCTTGTCATTTTAGTTTACACCCACTAGAAGAGTCTGGTTTCATCTTCCCTACACCCTCCAGGTAGGTGGACGGCAAGATAGACTCAGCCTTCTCCTGTTAACATCATGCAAACCCAATTCTTTCAGCATCCCCTCATCTGTCCTGTGTCCCAGACCCCTAACCATTTTGGTACTCTCTATAGGGCTCTGTCTGTCTGTCTCTCTACCTACCTATCAACCTATCTGCCTGTCTACCTGTATTTTGGTAGCCCTGTATATATACAGTCGTTACAGCAGGTGGCTGATTCCCTAAAGCAGTGGGTAATATGCAGCTTCTTTAAGCAGTTCTGTAATAACAGCTTCACAAACTCAAACTGTGCATTGGCTACGTAGGTGGAATCACACTTTTTTTAAGGGTAATTCTTAATGCAGTTCGAAGGAGATTTTGTTAGTGGTTAATATATAATTTCTAATTCCATGTCTAAGTGCGATTTTCTTTTATAGTGCACATCTTCCTTGGTTACAGTGTTTGTCTCCATAAGCAATGCATACAAAGAGGGCGACTGCAGTCATATGTTTTACAAATGCAAAATACCTAAAATTAATATTTGCTTTTGGAGTCTGAAGTTATGGAAATACCATAAAATAAACACAGAACAAATGAAAAGAGAAAAAATTATAAAATATATAGGAATGTGTGTTTTTTTAAAGTGCCAGGATCTGGAATGAGCTTCCAGATGTTAAATACCATATTGTCTCCTTATTACTTCTATTTTATTCATTTTACCTTGGTTGTTAGAAGAACAAATGATGATGGAATTTAGAGGATGAGCAGTGAGGATCAGGAGATTGAAAGTAACATTTGCAAGTCCTTAAAGATGAAGGTAGCAGAAAGCCAGATGGTTTCCAAAAAGGGACATTTCATGGAGTGATTTATCTGATATGGCATTGCCATTTGTTGTATAATTTCGGTCTTGTTGCTATGGGAACCAATTTTACTGTTGCAGTGATTGTTAATCGGGATTTGTAGCTATACCATTTTTACCACAAGGCCTTATATCCGTACAGATTAAATCATGGTTCTCATTGACAGTGGTATACATCAAACATTATTGCCAGAAATAAAACCTGACCAACCTTCCTGTCATTTTTCTCACCATTACCAGAATCGGAGAGCAGAAGCTTAAGTTCACTTTTACAGGAACTCAAGGATCCTGCTTCAGTTACATTTGTCATGCTTGTACAATTCCAGGAAAAGGAAAAAAAAAAAAGCAAGTTTCTGCCTTGCAGTATAATAATTTTATTTTTTCATGTAAGTGGAAATGAATCGAGTACTCTGGAGATATGTTTTCTATGTACGGCTTCTTTAAGCGTCTCTTAAGGTAGAATTAAAGCCTAGGGTCATCTAAACTCCAAGAACTTTTTTCCTTACGTTATGAAAGGCGAGAGATATTTGTGTTTATGGAGGGAGGATTCGACACTCAAAATTTAGATAGCTCAGCACTGTAAATATTCTGTATCTTTTCAGTCTTCTCTTTAGATTTACAACTGTCCCTGCAAAGCGGGAGTTGGCAGGAGTAGGGACAAAAGAGCTCAGGCGGTGGAGATTGTATTATCCTTTGCTTCAGCTAAAGGAGGATGCTGGGGTCAAAGAGCGTGACTTCTCTGGTCCTGGTCCTGCTCTGTTCTCTGTAAGGTCAATAGAAATGGGAAGAAGAATTCTTTCTCTCCGAATTTACTCTCTTGGTGACCTGAAGAGCTGGGCTGAAGTGGTTGTCTGGACACTAACGGCTTAAAGTAATGAAAATATGCATTTCTGCTTTATTTCTTTTATATATCTTACTAGTGTCCTTGCTACCAAAAAAATCTTTGAAGTTCTGAAAAAAAGCCGTTGGTAAATTATAAACTGATGAAATGCTGCCCTCAAAATTCACAGAAAACTTGAAAAACACATGAGAACGGTGAACTTCCCATCATCTCAATGGGTGTTTTATGCTGAAGCATAGCGAAGATCGATATTGTTCCGTGTTTGCTGGTGATCAGTTTAATGGAATCATTAAACAAAATGCTTGCCTCCGAGTCCAAAACGACTGACCCCTGATGGCAGAGCTCCAGTTCCTCACTCCCCTGCTCAGCTCCTTTAACTTGCACCATGAAAAGTTGTTGACACAAAATATGTGATAGATTGCAAGCTGAAATTATGTGGATCACATCGTTTGAGTACAGCCTGGGCTGGGGGATTATTTTCACGTCTCCTCTATTATTTGAGTGGAGTTTTGGCAGAATTTCTGAAGTGCTAAACCAGAACGATGCAGAACTGCTAGCATTGTTCCCAGACTTATGTTTCTCTGCTAGTATATTATTCCGTATGATACAGCCAGGTAGCGTTTTATGCTATATTTCCCAAACCCCTCAGATTGTTGGCTTTTTCCCTGATGAACCAAATTCGCAGCTTCTCTAATTTCGAGTCAGCCCTGTTGAGCCAGGAACATCCGTGTAACAGTTTTGTTTTCACTTCATTGTATTCCAAGTACACTGAGGGATGCAGAATCAAAATATTAGCAAGGTGCTAGTCGCACCTCTTTTTTTTTGTTTGATCCTTTTCCTGATTTTCTTTCTCCCTTCTTTCTCCTTTTTCATGTTCGCTGCCGCCGATACCCAACCCCCACTATAATTCTGATTGGCTAAATTAATTCTGCAGCATCCTGCTGTGAATAATTATGTTCATCCAGTGTGGAGCTGGATGCCTTTCTCTCCCCCCTCCCCTCCTTGCCTAAATTATAATGTGACAATTGAAGCTCACAGCTGGCTCATCAGAGGTGGCCAGTTTGGGAATTGGCACATCTGAATGTGCCTCTCCGTTAACTCTCTGCCTTGATTGCTTAAGACAAGACATATGTAAACCCCATGATTATTACCATTTTGTGCGTTTCACAAAGATACTGCTTTAAACTGCAAAGCTGTTGTGTTTGTTGGGGGAGGGGAAATTACAGGAATTTTTCTCTTCCCCTCCCCACAGTTCCCTCCAACAATAAATAGCTGTCAGACTTATGTCAAGAATGAAATTATAGGAGCACATGAGGCCTTGATTACATTGTTTTGGATAGATTGCTATTAGCATACTGAAATGAAGTCTAATTTTTCAGTGCTTTAGCTCAGTCAAGAATCAAGTGACACAGGAGGGGGAAGGGATATCATCTACAAGAAATGAATGATGTAATTCTGTGCAACCGTTCTGTAGCCTCTTTCAGTTATCAGTGGTTAAAAACAAACAATGAAATAAATAAATATATTCTGTCGAAATGTATTATTAGTTGGGAGGTAAGGCAAAGCTGGCGTATTACTGAACAAAACATTCAGGTTAGATGTCATTCTTTGTGAACTTATTAAAGACAGCTCAAAAGCAAATTGGTGTAGATTTAATCCAGCTTCTAGCGCAGCTTCTAGTTCACTCAGTACGTTCGGATTTTAGAGTTGAAAATATGCTAGTTTTTTGTTAGTTGTTTGCATAATTCGTAGCACGTTGTCAGTTTCAGGTACCATGCATCCTGTGATGATACACGCTTATCAGAGAATGCAGAGGGCAAGTGCCCTTGTTGTGTTTTTGTTGTTTACAATTTCCGATGATGTGCACACATTGCTTGCTTAGTTTGAAAATCTTTCATTTCATATTCTGTGAGTGTCCTAACCTTTAAATGTTTTAGTATCTGTGGCTCCTAAGAGGGTAGTTTTATTAGCCACAGATATGTTGTTTTAACTACCTCTGTTTTGGTGGGGTGGAAATAAACAAAACTTGTTTTGACTGATTCTTGAAACAATCGACCTGGAGTTTGGAAAGGGTCAGGATTCATTTGGGTTTACTGGGACAGCTGAGGGCAGCGAGAAGAGAGCATGAGCTGTGCATGATGCTACATAAAAATGCAACTTGAGTTGGCCGTGTTCTTTCTGAGTGGTAAAGCAGTGGGTGAGACGCACAAGACATCCAAATCAGGCATTTAGAAAGGATTTATACCACAACATCATGAATTTGCTAGGTGACACACACTGTGCAGAAAGTTCTTATTGAAATGTTAGACATTTTATCTTTCTAATTTGAAATGCTGGGTATTTGTAACTTAAATTAATATAACAGCATCAGCCACAGAGGGACATGGTAATTATAATTAATTCAACCTGAAATATCCCTAAAATGAAACAAAATACCTTGCTTATTCATTAAGAAGTCAGTTATTAGATCTGATGTTTTGGAGACCTCTTCACACTTGAAGAAAACACAGTTTACATTGTTGGAAAGTCGGGGGTCTCTTGGTTCAGTGGCTCACTGTGGAGCCTGTTGGCAAAGGCCAATGAATGCCGGGAGTTCACAAGAGCTCAGAAGGTTCTTGGAGAAATTCAGAGAAGAAAAATCCATGAAGAGCTGTTAAACAATAAATATCACTTCTCAGAGAGGCCCTTAGTGCAGCGAACTGGAAATGTTACAGTGTACAAGGAAATACACAGTGTGCTTATGCTGTTATACTCATCCCCGGGCAACATCTAAAGCACTGTCAAAGGAAGGGGCCCAGATAAACCTCTGATGAGATCCAGTGTAGATGTTCTTACCTTTATATTGAATATTGACAGTCTTGTATTTTAGACAGTGTTTGCCTAGAGTTTGTCTTTATGTGTACTCCGGGTGGTTGCAATTAAATTCTAAAGCGTGGACTGTTTGAGTAGGTTGGACTTTCCTGAACATTTACATATAGACATGAAAAGACAATTCAAACAACAGCTCTTACTAAAACAGATATTATTAATTTCCATATTTTAAATGGTTTCAGTTGCTTCAGTACTAGGTGCAGAGAGTAATGGAGAGAAAGGGAGAAAGAGGGAGTGTGAGCTGGTGTGGAACCAAAGGCTTTCTAGGTCAAAGCTGATATGTCTACTTGTGCCGAATGCTCCCCATGAGCATGGACTCATCGCTAAATCTTTCTAGTAGGGTGGTGAGATGCTCCATCCATGATCAGCCAACTAACTCCCTTGCAAGTCTTAGTCTAGACTGAGCCCGGGGCTCAGCTGCGCTGCCCTGGGCCAAGGAAGGAGACGTGAACCTTCATGTGAGTCTCCCGATGACCTGGAATGAACCAAAACCGCTTCAGCCCATGCCTCACTACGCTACTCACAGAAAGCCCTTGGTAGTCAGAGGAACTGATACAACCTTGCGGTGTCCCACTGGAAGCATATCCGGTATTGGGTAATATTTATTTTGCAATTTCTAAGCTGTCTTGGCCTATGATATGATGATAAAGCCAAAGCATTAAACTCAATGCCTGAAAATTTACTGTGGTGGTTTTGAGGAACATTTAATATGTTCGTTGGCTATAACTCATAGCTTGGTAATCACTTCTGTACTGGCTCTGACATGGGAGCCATGGGAAAAATGAAAATAACACAGCATGGTTTGGTTCTCGTTATGCCTGAGGCTTGCAAAGTGAACTTGGTAGTTCTGAAATAAACCTTTTATATCCACGAATTTTTTTTTTTAATGCTACTCTATATTTTTTCGCTTTACTTCTTATCTGAGTTCATCTTGCCATTTAAAAACAAAAATTGTTTTCCTCTTTAAATTTCTCCTTTTCCATTTAGTAAGCTTGCTCTTTCCTCTGATTTCAATGGAACTGAAATTTTGCTTATATTTTGGTACGACCTCAAAAAGCACATTGTATTTCACTGTATCAGTTTGCTAAGAAATATATATCTCTCACAGTTATATCTCTCACAGTTAGGTGAGTATCACTTTTGAAATTGGTGTATTAGAATGTCTTGAAATGACATAGAGCTCAAACAATTGAAGTTATTGTTAAGCAAAATTTCAGTTCCATTGAAATCAGAGGAAAGAGCAAGCTTACTAAATGGAAAAGGAGAAATTTAAAGAGGAAAACAATTTTTGTTTTTAAATGGCAAGATGAACTCAGATAAGATGTAAAGCAAAAAAATATAGAGTAGGCATTAAAAAAAATATATTTTTTTAAATAGCCTTAAGTGCCATTTAGAAATTCCTAATCCAACGAATAAAGAATCTTAAAAATTCTATATAGCTTTTCTAAATTCTAAACCCCAAAAAATGCAAAGGCAAGGGCTAAGTGATGTTTCTTGCTGAACCTTGTTTTTCATGGATTAGTTCTGCTGAGCTGTTGGAAACTGAAGTCCCCCTCAGTGACGGCAGTGCAGCCACTTTAGCCGTGCTGAAGCCAATGACAGCGTTGCTGTTGGTGACAGTAGGCACCAAATGTTGCTCAGTTTGAATAAAGATCTCACAGCCTAATACTGAAAAAATCAAAACAGAATTTGTAATAAGAGGGGATGCTCGTTTTCCTGCCTGCGGTGTCTGAATTTTTAATTTCACTGGTGTGAATGTCTTCTAAATATTTCATATGAGTACTTCTTAGAAGTCACCGGAGTTACAAGTTTAAAAGAAGTTAATCAGAGGAATAGATCTGTTAGACATTTCAAGTGCTTTGCAAAAAAAAAAAGCGAGAGAATGCAAACTCATGTTAGTATCTGCATGACTTAATAAAAGAAGCAAATGATGTGCTAACACAGCCAGAGGGAAAATTGTTATATCACTTATTTCCGGAGAAATGTTAGTTTCAGACATAATTAACCCAGCATTCATACACTTGTGACAATACTATTGATTAGCTAATCAATGATAACTAAATGCACACCTCTAAATTACATAGTTTAAAACACATTACATTATATCAATGGAAACAAACCAATTAAAGTGCTTTAAATGCATACAACTAATCAGGAATTTAATACATGCTAATTGTGACCAAAATTTCAATTAATGTGTTGGTACATTACATCATATTCAAGAATGTAGAAAACCGTGAAGTAATCATGTTCATCATGATCGTATCAAATGATCTCTGAAATGTACTACCAAGACACAATAGTAATTTTCTGCCATTTTTCAACATTTTCTTGTTGTAGATATGGACTTCATCTCTTTATGGGTGTATATGTGTGTGTGTGTGTATCTATATCTATCTATCTATTTATCTAATGCCTGGCTTAGCGTGTCCCAATTCTAGGGTGGCCTCAAGGTGATATTGCCACATCTATCTCTTTTCCATAACGTTGTTTCTATCATCTCCTTTTAGAAGGTATGATTGAATATTTTAATGTGTTACAAAAGATTAGTGCTGGAGAGGATTAGGTGGTGGATGGTAAATGGTTGACAACAGGATAAATATGTTTGTGTGTAGGATCTTTTCTCTGAGTACAGTAAGATTTGTGTGCTAAATTATTATTTGGAGAGTGCTAACAAATCATAATTTTCTCTTTGGAAAATGATTGGATAATAGTAAGAATTTTTATCAGTATCCCTATTGTTGCGTTCCTTTTATTTTACCTGCAAACTATAGTGAATGTCTTTAAACAGACAAAAGATAGTTAAGTATGTAGCTCTCAAAATTAAATGGAAATTGGACACTTTACAAGTTTCTTTCTGAAGTGATTAGTGTAAAAATGAACAGTAACAGCATAATATCAACTTGATCCATACAGGAAGATATGAGAAAGTAGTGGGGGAAGAATTGCCAAAAATCTGAAGGGCAGCCGAGAGATAAAAGTGCACGTTAGGGATTGGATTCAGTTCCAAGTTAATACACCTGAATTTAGATGTCTTTAAATGCTGTTGTTGTCTAAGCTCTTGTTATAGTCACTGTTGGTGCAATGAGCTGCTTTAGGGTGTGCTGCTCACGGGGCAGGTGATGACTTTCCCTGCCTTGTGCTGGGCCTGTTGGAAGTAGAAACAAGGACATGGAAACCGAACTGTGCAACCAGTCCATTCTTCTGACTCATTACCTCTGTGGAGAAGGACCTGGGAGTCCTGGTGGACAACAAGTTGACCATGAGGCAGTAATGTGCCGTTGTGGCCAAGAAGGCCAGTGGTCTCCTGGGGTGCATTAAAAAGAGCGTGGCCAGCGGGTTGAGGGAGGTCATCCTCCCCCTCTACTCTACCCTGGTGAGGCCGCATCTGGAGGACTGTGTCCAGTTCTGGGATCCCTCGTTCAAGAAAGACAAGGAACTACTGGAGAGAGTCGGGTGGAGCCTACGAAGGTGATGAGGAGACTGAAGCATCTCTATTATGAGGAAAGGCTGAGAGACCTGGGGCTGTTCCGCTTGGAGAAGAGCAGACTGAGAGGGGATCTCATCAATGCTGATCAGTATCAAAAGAGTGGGCATCAGGAGGATGGGTCCTGGTTGCCCCAGGACAAGGGGCAATGGGCACAAACGGGAATATGGGAAATTCCGTCTCAACATGAGGAAAAGCTTCTTTCCTTTGAGGGTGGCAGAGCCCTGGCACAGGCTGCCCAGAGAGGTGGTGGAGTCTCTGTCTCTGGAGACATTCCAAACCCACCCGGGCGTGTTCCTGTCCAACCAGTTCTGGGTGACCCTGCTCTGTCAGGGGGTTGGACTAGATGATCTCCAGAGGTCCCTTCCAACCTCTGCCAGTCTGTGATCCTGTGATTAACAAATTTGATTTGAAAAAGTTTTTGATGACATAATTTAAAATTTTCCTGTTGAAAACAAAGGAAACTTGGTAAAACAAGTCCTGCGGTTTAAAACCAAGTGTTTCCATTTGGGGCACCTTGAGGAAGATATAAAGCAAGAAGAAGCTGATCTTTACCCAAGAGTTTAGGGACGTGGAGGCTCTCACCAGATGTAAGAAATCCAGCTCCCTCCTTTGTCTAACAGGAATTAAATTGATGTTCCCCCGCTTTCTAAGAGATTCCCTTGATCACTAAGCAGTGAAGGAAACACATTTTTTCAGGTAATGACTTTGGCCCTTTGTCCATTTTATAAATAAATAAAGAAACATTCACTGTTGCAGGGAAGTGAACACAAATGTCCCATCTCCAAAGGAGTTCTCTGAATGTCCGAAAATCCTCAGGGCTTTGCGTTATTCTTAATCCACTGCACTGCAGTTTGATGCTAGAAGAGATTATCACTAGATGATCTAAAATACATTTTTCAATGAGTGTACTCGTGAGAATTTGCTGGTAAATCGTTAGGAATCTGAAAGCAAGCAGGAGCTGAAGTACACATAAACTGTGAGAGGTGTATAGAAAATACATAAAGTGCTAGAAATTGTATTACAAAATGATATTGTTATTTTGTGGGCTCGGAATAGGCAGTTGCAGGAGATGGGAATTTCATAGAGTAAGCAATGTGATCCTATTAAAAATGTCAAATGTGTAAAGTAAGGTCATTATTCTGCCCTACTTGCCTGTTTGAGTGCTGTGCTCTATTTTGTACATTCCTTTAAAAATAGCACAAACGAACTAGGTTGACTCTATGTGTAGTCAATAAATGCATTGAATTTTGCAGAATAAAATTTAATCAGAGATTTCATAGAATCACAGAACCACAGAATGGTTTGAGTTGGAAGGGACCTTAAAGACCATCCAGTTCCACCCCCCTGCCCTGGGCAGGGACACCTCCCACCAGCCCAGGTTGCTCCAAGCCCCGTCCAACCTGGCCTTGAACCCCTCCAGGGATGGGGCAGCCACAGCTTCTCTGGGCAACCTGGGCCAGGGGCTCACCACCCTCACACCAAAGAAGTTCTTCACAAGATCTCATCTACATCTCCCCTCTTTCACTTTAAAACCATTCTCCCTCGTCCTATGGCTCCCCTCCCTGCTCCAGAGTCCCTCCCCAGCTTTCCTGGAGCCCCTTGAGGGACTGGCAGGGGCTGGAAGGTCTCCCCGGAGTCTTCACTTCTCCAGGCTGAACCCCCCCAGCTCTCTCAGCCTGCTCCCAGCAGAGGGGCTCCAGCCCTCCCAGCAGCTCCGGGGCCTCCTCTGGCCCCGCTCCAACAGCTCCATGTCTCTCCTGTGCTGAGGCCCCAGAGCTGGAGGCAGCACTGCAGGGGGGTCTCCCCCGAGCGGAGCAGAGGGGCAGAATCCCCCCCTGGCCCTGCTGCCCATGCTGCTGGGGATGCAGCCCAGGCTGCGGGGGGTTTCTGGGCTGCCAGTGCATGTTGCCGGCTCCTGTGGAGCTTCTCATCTACCAACACCCCCAAACCCCTCTCCTCAGGGCTGCTCTCCATCCATTTACTGCCCAGCTTCTATTTGTGCTTGGGATTGCTGTGATCCATGTGCAGGACCTTGCACTTGGCCTGGTTGAACTTCATGAGGTTTGCATGGGCCCCTTCCTCAGGCCTGTCCAGGTCCCTCTGGATGGCATCCCTTCCCTCCAGTGTGTCGACTGCTCCACACAGCGTGCTGTTGTTAGGAAACTTGATGAGGGTGCACCCAATCCCAATGTCCATGTCACCAACAAAGATGTTAAATGGCACCAGTCCCAGTACTGACCCCCGAGGAATACCACCTGTCACTGGTCGCCTCTTGGACATGGAGCTGTTGACCGCAACTCTCTGAGTGCGGCCATTCAGCCAGTTCCTTATCCACTGAGTGGTCCATCTGTCAGATTCATGTCTCTCCAATTTAGAGACAAGGATGTCATGTGGGACAGTGTCAGTTGCTTTGCACAAGTCCAGCTAGATGATGTCAGTTAGTTTTGAAACCTATTTCAGTAGGTTTCACATTGTTTTCCCTCACTAAATAAGTAAATAAAGGTGAAAACTGAGGGTCTGCAATCAGGAAAGGAGGCAACTTTTCCATTTAGTTAATAACACAGTAGTAGATACGGTAAAGCCTATTTGTTGTTGGAAATCCTGGACGCTGCACACTGTTAAGGCTGGCTCAGGGAGATAAAGTTCAATCTTACATGTAAATTATATGGTTCTTTCCCAAGAACCTGGGACTGAGCCTGGCGCAGCAGAAACGATGCCAGGAACGGAACAAATGCTGATGTAGCGTAAATGCAGTCTTCCTCTTGCACTTTGAAGACTAACAAGATGAAAAAAATTAGCTCTCTACAGAACGTATGATAATAAATTATGATTATTATGATAAATTATTATGTTAATAAAGAGAGATTAAAAAAAATGACCTAACACACTTAGTGGAATATGAGGGCCATCAGCTGAACATTCTGCGAATGAGCAGCTCCCTTCTGTACTTGATTGTTCAGGTTACGTGTGTCCAGGAGCTCGTTTTTTCACATTGGTATGAGGAAACTGAGAGTCAAGCAGATTTTGCTTGCCTAGAGAAAGTTTACTAACAATGAGAAGTTTCATTAGAACACATTTTGTAGCTAGATCATGTTACAGGAGTTTTGCAGCCATTGCAGTTCTTGAAGGGAAAGAGGACAACCCTTGAGCAATTGCCTTTACACGTAGGAATGGACAACGGCAGCTTTTGACAGCCAACCCACCAATCCAGGATCCTTTAGCAATAAATACTGGAGTATCAAACTGGAGGTTATGATTTTTCTAGTGTGTAAAGTTCCAGGAAAGATTAAATTTTTTGCAAAATAGTCACTGGGGAAAAAGACGTAATTAAAATAGTGGGCATTCAGATGACATAAAAAGAGATTGAAGACAGTGGTAAGGGCCTCTTTGAAAAACTGAAATTATGTTAGTCTTTCCAGCTGAGTGATGAGGTTAAATGCATATTTGCAAGGTCACGCAGAATACAAGAAAAACGGCAGGGTTTGGGTTTTTTTTTCCCCCACTTCTCTATGGAAATATAACTCTCAACTCTCTTGTGTGAGAAAGACAAGTCTGGAGTTGTTCACTTATGTTTCTGCTGGTTTGCTACGAGCATCACCCGAGGGTCATACTGCCACTTTCGGATAATACTTCTGCTTCACACCCCGGAGGCTGAAGAACTTATTAAAATACTTGGGAACTTTGATCAAATCCTGAGAACCATGCAAAAACCACTGAAATATTTGTAAGAAACGTTCTTTCCTTCCCCCCTCCAAGAGTGAACAGAAGTAGCTTTTGTATACAAATGTCTTTTTGTTCCTTATAAATACAGTCATATATAAAGAAGAGTCTTCTCAATAAAGACAAGAGGTGGTCAAGAGACTTTATGCAAGAAATCGCCATCTCTTGAAGCAACAACTCATAGCAGCCAACAATTTTTATTCCTATTAAGCGTATAAAGAGAATTCTTCCTGTACTAGGCAGAAAGTGTCTGAGATCCATGGCAAACAGATACATGTATATTTTAAAATGCTGTCCGTGAGAACATCAGCGTTTCCAATAGTAACAGAACCCAACGGAAAGTTAGCTTCCACGTGAACTGAACAATTTGAAGGTCTGACTCAGAAGGAGACAAAATTGTGGCTCTGCACATTTTAATGCTGTCAGAAACAGTGATGTCTGTTTCGTTCTTTAATATGTAAGTCTAAATAAATATAAAAAATAGTCCAGATTGTTTGAGGAGACACTTGTATGTTTTCCGTGATACTTATAATCAGCTGGTGGTTTTCATATATTGTTGAGCAAGTAATCCCTTTTGGAGAAGACTTCCACATGTTTGATAGACAAAGCAGCATCCTTTCATTTGACTTTTTTTTTACATATTTAGTCATTTTTGAACAAAAGTGCCATTCTATGTAAAAGTATAAAAAAAGGTGCAAGTGCATAACTAGGAAATGGATCTCTGAAAACCAACAGATGATCCATGAGATCTCATGAAAAAACTACAAATGCAGACCTGTAAGCGAACGGGGAGAGTATCGCCAAGGAAAAAGAGTTCACCTGGGGATGGAGGATGAAATTGCAATATTGAAAAGAATGAAAGAGAGAAAGAAAGAAAAATGATGCACTTCTGTAATTAGAGAGAGCAGATCAGGATAAATAAAGATTTAGGATAAATATAACCAGGGAAGGGTTTCAGCAATAGATTTCTAAAGTTAAATTCCAAAGTTTGATAACATTTTTCCAAAATTGTGGATGTCTAATACCAGCATGAGAATCAAATTCTAATCAATTTGTGAAGTAAACTGAAATGAATCATCTCAATTAAGTATGTGAGGTTAAAGTATAATCTTGTTTGACTTCATTTGCTTTTCGTCTATGTGAAAATGGTGTAAAATTGTGAAAGGTGCATCGTTCTGCCGGAGCTGCAGTCGGCTTTTCCAGGATGGTCGCGTTGCTCAGAGAGAGGACGCGATCGCTCTGGTTTCATCAGAAGTGTTTCACGTTGTGTGCAAATCATGCGATCAATTCAGAAGTTTTGAGAGCTGAGATTCTCCAGGGGATTTAGACAGATGGACAACTCGGTTTTTATTGGGTTTCACTTGGCGGGTTTCTGACTGCTAATTTTGCAAAGGCACAGAGGTCATACGCATGTATGTAATCTTCCCCACGGTCAGAGAAACGCGTTAAAAGAAGCAGAAACACGAACTGGCTCCATATTCAATACCTGCTTGAGTCGATCCCAAACTTTCAAGGTCTTTTTTTGCTCGGTACAAACAATGCATTCAGATTTTTAAAGGAGCAATACAGCTTGTTTCTTAGAAAATAATGTTAAAGCAGGGGTCAAACTATCACATTAATTACCTGGAGGTCATTTTTGACAAAATTGCTATCAAATGTGTTGAAAAAGGTCCTATATTCTCCCAGAAATTATGATCTGCTGTTTCTATGGAAACTGCAACAGTAGTTCATAAAAGCTCTTTAATGGAGGTTTACAAAAGCTTAACGTCCTGAAGTCTAGCAACATCCATGGAAAAAGCACAAACTCGCGCACACATAAGGCTCATTCCATCTCTGCCACAACTCTTTGATTCCAGCCGGAGTTACAGCAGGCGTGAACTGAGCCCCCAGCATTTCATAGTTTTATAAGATAGAGGGATAAATATTATAAGATAATATTTGAATTGTAATCCTCAAATCTTTCTCCTCTGTCGGACACACACGCACTGTCGTGCTGTCAACCTGACGAAATGGAGCAAATCTTGGAGGAACAGAACTCTTTCAAAATGAACATTATTTCAATCTGTAGAACCTTCTGGCCCAGGATTTTATTTCGGTATTTCCATATTCCATTAGCTGTGCTGTTCTGGTGGGTTCAGTCTGGAGCGAGGCTGAACATTCTGCTCTTTTACACACGCTTAACTTTAAGCACGTGAATAGTAATATTGACTTCAATGCATAAAGATAAGAAAATGCTTAAGTGCTTTACTGGCTTAGAGCCAGATTGCTCAGCTCCCAGCAAGACTGTGCCCAATATCGGTGATTAGTAATAATGAAAACTAGAATTTGCATTTTCTTAGATAGTTTATTGATGACTTTTCCAAGATGAATATTCCTCTTACGCACACACAGTCTGTTTCTTCAGTAAGATACCGTAAAAAATTTTCAAGGGGCCTGATGGACTGCAGTTCTCTTTTAGTGGAGAGGACTAATAAACATGAATCTTGCAAAAAGAGGAATAATGTGATATTTTGGTTCAAAGTGCGGTCGGGATTATTACTGTGAGTTTGGGAAGATTCAAAATATTGCTGATTGGCTGACAAAACCCTCCTTTAAATCTTTAAAGCTCAATAACAGTCCCAGGAAAAAAATGTGGATGGAGTAATGGTGAAGAATGGGCCCTTACATAATTTAATGGAAGCGATAGAAACACCCTTATAGCATTTGCCTGCAAATATTAGTTCTATGTGATTTTTCTGCTTTCTGCTAAGACTTTTGAACAACTCCCATTTGTTTAGGGTAATGAACTACCTTACGGAATTGAACCACAGACTGGCAAATCGTTAATGTTTTCCTGTGTTTGTATTTGCTAATGGACATGTAAGCAATTTGGGCTGAAGTTAATAATAAAAGTTTGCTCATCTGCATAAAAAGTGGGTTTTCTCATTTTGCTAAATGGATATCAGATGAAAGGGGAGAGAAAAGAATGGCTAAAATTTGTTTGCAGCATTAGCGCCATTTTAAACTGAACCCTGCAGTTATCCCTCCTTTCTGTCTATCATCATGTTGGTTTGGTGTATGCACTAAGACTCCTTTTGGAGGAAACTAAACCAAATCATCATATTGGAAAATAAAATCTGACCGAGTAACTGACCTTCAGGCAGCTTCACACACAGATGCAGTCAGAGGATCAGAGTAAGTCTAGTCCAGATAAGATCTTGCACTGCATCTACTGTATTGACAGGGACTTTACCGACTGCTTGTTGACTGATTTATTGCGGTGGAACCGAATTACTTGCTCTTGTAAACATAACCACTGGGTTTAGGAATGTAAAAAATCAAATTCTGTCTACTCAGACTTTGTTCCTTGTAGCCGCAGTTTGCACGTAAAGTGGGAAGTCTTGGGAGATAGAGGTTTGCTAACAGAATCTCTGAACCAGGTGAGTGCTGGTGGCTGGAAGCATGGACTTGAAAATGATGAATAGTGATCTCGGGTGACTTGAGTTCATTTTGATTCCAACTGCAAACTCAATTAAAAAAAAAAAAAAGGAGACATTGCTGTATAAGGCGTGTATTAGCAAGTGTGAGTAAAACTCGCACAGATGCATTTTAGAGAATTTCCCGAAATGCTAATTGCACTAAAGATGTCAGTTTACCTGTGTGATTGGCTGCCAAATGGGCACGACTGACTCTATAGCTGTTTGTCCGTTAATGCTATTGACGATTTGGAAGTGACTGGAGAAACCAAACGGTATAGGCATGCAGGCAAAGATCAGTAGAAGTATTATCATGTTTTTATTGTTTTTGATTTTAGAATAAAGTAGGATTAAATTGAAGTCCATGACTAAAACCCCTCTATCCTCAGTGAGGACAGACATTTCAGTCATTGACTAAAGCTTTTGTTCCCCCTTCATATAATTAAAATAAACTAAACCACGTTAAATTAAAATAAAACAATAGCCAAAAAAACCCCAGCAAACATAAATGAGCTCCATATGTAATAATAATACTAAATATTTTGGTTTGTTATGGAGACCCCGATTCTGTTACAGCCTTTTCCTGTTGAGGATCCAAGGCCAAACCAGATACACACGAGGACCAGCAGAATGTCCATTTCTGTTGCGCATGGGTCCGTATCTGTAACCTCTCAATCACAAGACTCAGCCATAGTCGGGTGAAATAGCAAATCCGTCTTCTGCCTTGCCTACAGCACAGCCCAGGTTCTTTGTCAGTGTTTATATTGCTGTACTATTCCTAAAATACTTAAAAGGACTCCTGTTAATCAAAGCCCCCCATACTTTGCCTTCCTAATAAATGATTCTTAAAATTCTCGAACCTATTTTCAGTGTAGTATTTAAGATTACATTAGTAATGAAATAATTAACTTGATTAATTATTTTTATGGAAGGAATGAACATACTTGTAATAAGCATAAATATAGAGTTAACAAAAATAGATTTTTTTTCCAAGGAAACTCTTAATTAAACATCAGTCGAGAATGTGTGATATTACTGTGCTTTTAGATGCCTGATTTCTAAGAACTGTTTGTCTCTTAGGTGCTTTCGCTCTATAAGTAGAAGGAAAAACAATAAGCAATGTTGTTTAAATCTCAGTAACCTGCTTCAAAATTTGGCTGTCCAACACCCATATAATTTCATTCCTTGGAGCATTGCCGAGAATGTTTATTTAATTAAATATCATCTGTTTCCTCATTAATATGTGGTTCTTCTTGGCTATTTTGTTTTTTCCTTTGTGCAGAAATCATCCAATAAATTTGCATCAGCCCTGATGTATTTTCTTCATTAGATGCTTGGGATGATGAGTCCCCAGGCAGGCCTTAATTTGATTTATGGTGTACAAAGAATTGAACCTTTTTACAAATTAAAACCAAAATGAAACAAACCATAACAGAACAACCTTCACAGAAGCTCTGAGAAGTGCTACCATTTGGGTTTTTTCCATTTGAAAAACAATGTAGAGAAACTGCAATGGTGTCATAGCAAACTATTATCGTAAAATTAATTCTAAACTGATTTGTGTGTGCTTAATTAAGTAGTCCTTGCTAAGGCAAGAATGTTCATCAGCTTAAACCTGAAACTTGTTCCTCTTCTTTCTGTTAGGACTTTTATTTGTTTAAAATCTCCCAAGTTCGATTGTTGAGGTGGGTGCTAACGTAAGATGCTAACACACGTGAGTGAATAAGTATAAATTACGTGTGCCAGTGATTGGTAATAAAGTCCACCACTTCCGCTGGGACCTGGATTTGCCAACCTATATCCTAGTTGTCCCCCAGCATTTAATTTCAGCTGGTCCCCTACCAGTTTATTACGTAGATTAAAACAACGTGTATTACCTCTATTAGAACTTGAAAAGGTCTTAGACAAACTTTTGCTCTCTAACTTGCGCTACTATTGTGTTTTAAAATCAAGCCCAGACAATACCTCAGACCACACTTTGTGTTGATGTAAGTGAGGTAGAAGGAGCGCAGGTTCAGGGAAACCTTAAGAAAGCCAAATGAGTTAATTTTGAGGAGTATTAGATCATCGTGTACTAGGAGAATCCACCACTTCATTGAGATAGAACAGCCCAGTAGTGGATTTTCACTGTTTTTTGTTTGATAGAAGAAAACAACGCGCTTGAGGCTTCTCCTTTAAATTCCAGATTGAGAAATCCAAAGGAAGAGATGCTACATTAAGCAAGCCAAGATCTGCATTCAAATTCCTATTTCAAAATGGGGGCAAGTGGAACTCTTTAATTAAATGATTGCGAAGATTTTTAGTTTAAACATGGGTGGAACATTACTTTTTTACCTTAAAATTGTTCTGACAAGTGCCTGAATTGAAGTTACCTGGAATTTATAAAAAATGAATAAATATAAACATTGGAATGGGAAAATTTTCTTCTAGCAATGGAAGTCTGGCAGTATTACAGGCAACATGAAACAAATCTGCTGTGAGCAATGGGCAAGCTTAATTATAAGTGTATTAAGACTGCAGCTAACATGCTGAGTTTCTAATTGAAAAAATCGTGGTCATTGTTTTCATATTTTCCTTCTAATGAATGATTCTGATTTCTTGGGGTGATTTCTAATATTTTGCTACTTGATCCTAGTTTGAAGTTTGGTCAGCAAATAGAGACCTTAATTTTGCAAGATATTACTCATGTGGCGCACGGTAGATTATACAGTCGAAAAAGATCTTCTTGTGATTAATTGTGTGCAATGGCAGTTCACGAGCACCTTTCTGCAGAGTAAGTGCTGCTTCGGCATAAGCGTAGCAGGTTCCTAGGTTTTCATCTTGCTCAGATCTCAGCCTAGCTTTTTGTGGGAGGATGTTTTCAGATCAGCTCTGTCTCATGCAGGATGCCCATGTCCACGGCAGCGCTAATGAGAGGGACTCTGACCCCCAGGAGCCTGTTTGTTCTTCTGCGTCCTTCTCCCAGCTGAGAACCTATGTGTTAACATGTGTCATACATAATAAAATATTGCGGGGGTAGTACCTGTTGCGACCATATTTCTCCATCTTTAATTACTGTCTTGAGATTTATAATGATATAAATAAGTTTGTCTGGAGTCTTTTATACATAAAGTATATGTGCTTTATAATGAAGTTCTGTTAGATTGGAGAAATGGTTTGGTTCATGTACTGTGTCCAGTTCTGGGCTCCCCAGTTCAAGAAGGACAGGGAACTATTGGAAAGAGTCCAGCGGAGGCTACAAAGATGATCAAGGGACTGGAGCATCTCTCTGCTGAGGAAAGGCTGAGAGCCCTGGGGCTGTTCAGCCTGGAGAAGAGCAGACTGAGAGGGGATCTCATCAATGCTGATCAGTATCTGAAGGGCGGGGGGCAAGAGGATGGGGCCAGATTCTTCTCAGTGGTGCCCGGCAACAGGACAAGAGGCAACGGGCACAAAATTGAACATAGGAAGTTCCACCTAAACGTGAGGAGGAACTTCTTTCCTGTGAGGGTGGCAGAGCCCGGGCACAGGCTGCCCAGAGAGGTGGGGGAGTCTCCGTCTCTGGAGACATTCCAACCCCGCCTGGACGCGTTCCTGTGCCCCCTGCTCTGGGTGACCCTGCTCTGGCAGGGGGTTGGACGGGATGATCTCCAGAGGTCCCTTCCAACCCCTGCCAGTCTGGGATTCTGGGATTCTGTGGTTCACGTGTTCAAGCCTGGGGTGCGCAGCTTATTGATTTCCATTTCTTAGTCATACCTGTCTCTGGAAGTCTTTTCAGGGCTTTTGTCTCACACGCTTCTGAAATATTATCCCCAGCTTAAAGTGTTAAACTGGTTATAATTCCCTTTCCCAGTTCAGGAAGCATGTGACAAATTTACGGGCTGAATCCAAATCTTCTGAATCTGACTTTAGCGTATTTAGAGTTCACACAGTTTAGATCCATGCTTGTAACTACTCTGACTTCTGAAGTCACTTAAGTTCCCCACATTAAATTTTTTTCCTTGTCAAGAACTAGCACTAATTCAAATGATATCTCTTTCCGTTGCTCATTAAGTCATTAACATTTAATACTGATTTGAACATCAAAACCACTAATCAAGCACAAATATTAATGGCTCTATTTTGTAGCTTTTCCTCTGACCGAGGCTGTGAGCGCTGCGGATCTGTTGTGGCCCACAAGTTCCCAGTTTTGCTGCTGAGTGTGAGGAAAGGTTGGAGGGAGTTTTTACCTTCCTCCTTTTGTTCCTCAGAGTGGTTCCTTGCTGGTGGTAATGTGATTTATTTGTGATAATGTGAGCCCTCTCCGTTCCCACCAAACTCCTTTACTTTGCGATCTGTCCACGCTTTTCTGTCCTCGTTCATCATAACTCTACCTGTGGACTTCTCCTTGGGAAGGTGGATGGATTCCGTTTTGATGGCAGTAAAAATTATGCTGCTGGGTTTAATAGAGGGAGTACTGTGAATAAATGAATATAATCTCGTGGTCTGCTAATTAATCAGTCTAGATGACTTCACGGTTTCAAATTTGTGAATCTTTCCTTTGCAAACAGGACTTCTTCCATTCATGGTCTTGAGTATTATTAAATTGGTGCTTTTAATACTGTCTCTTTACTCCACTTTTCTTCAGTAAGCATGTCCTCTTTCTGGTGGCTTTTTGGTGCTGGGAATAGAATATTTTTATGTGTACAGCAAAGCAGAATAACCACGACGTCACTATAAAGATGTCACTCTTCTTGTACTATTTAGGGCAGGATGTCTCAGATATCTCAGGCATCTAAACCAGCACGAGCTACATCAAGTACTTGAATATTTCCAAATGTGTCACAGGAATACAGTAACTTCCTTGCATTTATTTTTTTTTTACTGTATTAAATACACATTTATTTCTTTATAGGTACCAATAGCATGAGACTCTTGGCTCTTTTGAATCTTGCACACAGCAGGGTGGGATCTTTGCTGGTGCTTTACTTTGGCCCGGAGCCACTGAGCATCTTGCCCAAATTCTGAATTAACACCGAAGAACAATTGTCAACAGCAAATAATTTAACGTCATGATCCTGGCCACTTCCTATGTCTTCCGTCTGGCAGTGTGTCTTTTCGAAGCAGCCTCTTGGAGAGGACTGCTGCAGCTGAACAGGATGAACAAGAGTTTAGCAGTTGATCTCCATTTTCTCCTGCACGAGGAGAGCTTATTCGGCACTCGTCTGAATGTGCTAGAGCTGATAAGCAAACAATCAATTGACTTTTTTTTTTTAAGAAAAACCTAAACAGAAGGGAATTCAAAACACTTGGAGGCTTCTGAGAACTCCTTGAATTGCTTTTGAGCTACTCTTTTGGCTGATAACTAAAGCGATGGCCCTGAAGAAAGCTTCTTACAACCTTTCCATGCCCGTGGTAGCGGCGATGCAGGATTAGTGAAAAGGAGGGAGAGAGATTAAAGGAGGAGGTAGTTTTGAGAACGGTTCCCAAACCAAATATTGCCTGTCACGTTCTATGATTTATCAACAAGCCGACAGCCTATTTCGGATTTGGAAACCTCCCAGAATTTTAAAATAAATCAAGTCACCCTTCTCAGTTTAAGTAGTACTTTGCCCCTTATCTTAGCTCTGCTGTTTGTGGAACGGCGTATGGGGAAGGTGGCATAATCTAGCTCTAAATTAAATGGCTTGGCATTTTTCCAGTACCTACTTTTTCCTGCTACCATGAACTATGTCAAGTTCTTTTTTCCTCAGTTGACTGTAATCAAAGTATCATTTTGTCATTATTGATCCTTTCTTATTAGTGTCTGAAAGTGCTGTGTTTGAAAGTGCTGCTTCCTTGGTCCAAATTTATGGTCAATACACAAAGGTTTCCTCATGCGCACTTCTCCATGGGTATCTTTTCTTACATTTCCCTTTTCTTTTCACGTAGTGCTTTTCGTGGAATCCATGAAAAATGTCTGGTCTGCTTGACGAGGGAGGAGGGAAGAAGATGGGACTCACGTAACCTCTCTTCATGCTCATCTTTCTTATTTTTATTTCTTTTTTTACTCCCCAGTAACTTGTGACATCTCAGAAGCTGTCATTCAAACTGCCAGCAGCCCTTTCTTTTTTAGTGCGTGAGATGAGATTATGATAACTTTTCACTTCTTGTTTTTTAATGCTCCCTTTTCTTTTTGCCGTCATGCTGCTGCAGCAGCGAAATAAATTATCTATTTGTGTTATCGGTGACTTACATTTGTACTTTCAGGTCTCCCCTTACTATGTTAGCCATTCTCCTGGTGAGCTCCAGTCCAGAAACTTCCATTATTGTTGATTTTCCCTTAGGCGATTCCCGAATAACTTGACAGGAGATGAGACTTGTCTTGTGCTCAGTGACAGGACACCTCCTGGAAATGGTCCTGACCTAAGTGAAGTTGAATGGAAAATAATCTGCTGCTCTGCCGACCAAAGAGCCAAACTCCCCTTTTCACACTTGTTTCTTTCTCCTTCTGATCATTTTCTCCAACCTGGGCATGAATCGTTACTTTGTCTGTTAGGCAAATTTGTTGGCAAATTTATTGGAACAGGATCTTTGTCCTTTTGAGCAGTTTCCTGCTGATTTCTCAGAAATTGCTGTTCATGGAGAGTGGTTTGTAAGAGGTTTGTTTGCAGGACATGTCTTCCATGGGACTGTCATTTAGAAAGGACCTTTGGCCAGAGGTCTCAACTATTTCCGTGATTTCGTTTGTCACTTGTTGATTTCCAGCCGACCTGCGCTGGTAGCTTTGAGGAAAAAAAGTTGGAAGCGGCAAACTGAGGCAAAGAGCAGGAATTATTTTTCCTGCTTTCTCAAGGCGGGAAAAAAAAGGGAAAAGAAGAGAAAATTATAGAAATAATTCCTGTCTCTCTCACTCTTATAGTCCCACTGCAGCAAAGTCTATTTATACATTGTCTCTACTAGACAACATTCTGGATCCACATGTCTTATATGCATACATTTTTATATATAGATAAAATATGTATGTATAAGTATATAGATACATACATATTCTTATCAATATATGTATGCATTTGTATAACGCAAAATGAAACTTGAAATCCTTAGAGATTATTGTGTAGGCACAACTATTGCTATGTGATTACTTAATGTCTACAGTTTTGCAAAAAACACATTAGAACGACTTTCAGTGTTTACGCTTTATACAGAGTCTTCTGCCTGTATTTTAAACTACAGATGACAAAATTGTTTTCGCTTCCAAAGGTACTCGTCGCAGTGGTCTAGATCCATCTTTACTTTTTGAAATAGAGGGTTCCCAGTTTGGTCTTCCACCCTTGCTTTAGGACAAGAGGTGTCTAAGCTAAACCTGTGGCCCGGGCTGGTTCTAACGTCGATGCAGTTGGCTGCCAAAAGGCATTTCTGTGTCCCAGCATTAAACAGTTTCAAGCAGAGAAGGGGAATCCATCTGTTCGGTTGCCACTTTCTCTCCATTGCCCACGGAAAAAACTTTATGTGTTTATTAGAGACCTTTTAGATAAGGATATTAGATTAGATAAATCTCAGTTAAAATTTACAGATCTTGTTTTCTGGCTATTCAATCTGTTGATGATCTAGATATTTTGTTTTTTGTTTGAATAAGTAAACAAAACAGTCCCCTGTGCTTATGACACTGATATCTTAGCAGATGTGAACTTTCTCTATGTGTAATTAAACCAACTTTTATTACTGATCTTTGACACATTTTAGTGATTCGCTGTAGTTTCAAAAGGCTGTATCTTAAAAAACACTTTGTACACCACTTTCTGCATGAAATATAACATGGAAAATACTTTAATTGCATTTTGATTTTCAGTTCACTGTCCAATAATTTTATATAATTGTTTATTAGAGATTATTGTAGTATCTACCAGAATAATTAAAAGTTGAAAAGCAATAAAAATAAGCAATCTTGTTGCACAACAACGTAGCTGCTAGATTTTGCGTGTTTCCTTTTGCAGTTATTAACCAACAAAGATATTTTTCTAGTCGAAGACATTTTTCACAAATTGCATTACCAGCTAAACAATTTCAAAAGCTGCATTTAATAATATTGTAAAATAAAACTATTTCCCATGGTTGACTGAATAATGTAGCTTCTATGAATAGTACAACCCTTAGCTAATTAACTGGGTGCTTTCATATCAGTAACTGATTATTGCTTCTGGAAGCAATCATTTAGCCACCGAGAGAGGAACAACACATCTTAATAAAGACATTTTTCCGTAATGATCAGCTCAATAAAAAATTTCTAATGCATGTCACCAGCGAGGCTGTAAAGTAGTTTTGACTGATCCTGTAAACTTTCATGGATTTTTGTCTGTAAAGTGGGCATATAATGTTTACCTGGGAGTTCTCTCAGAGCCTGATAAACTAATGAAACTGGGGAATCTGTACAGGAGTAGAGATATTTAGGTAAGTGCATTTTTTTGGGAAGCTGCACTTGTTGCTTGCAGATGTTTAAGGGACAAGACAGTAAGTATGACAGCAGCTGGGCCTCCAAACTGTTATGAATCTTAGCAGATATAATTGTACTGGGTAAAAAACTTGTATTTGAAAATTAGTTCTTCTCTATTCATTATATATTTTTTAGCTACTTAAAAACTGTAAGTCAACCGTGGGTAAGAACCAACAACAGCAGATAGCTGTGATCATTCTCATACGCAACGTACATTAGAGAGAGATGAGTCTAAGCACATGGTTCCTAAATGATCTCTGAGTTTGGCTGCAAATTAAGTGCACGTCTGAATTACCTAGCGACTGAAAGAAGTGAAATTATTTCAAATAATCATCACAAAAAAGGATTCAAAGTGTCTTACTCTGAAGAGAGTTACCTTTCGAAAATTTAAAGAAGCTTTGTGAAGAGTCTTAAGATTCTGTGATAGAAGTTTTTGTAGAAATTCTTGGAAGATTTTGCTAGTTGAGTCAGCCAAATTGTCAAAAGATTAACTTGATGAAAGGAATCTGTAAGAAAATATTTTTATCCATGATCAACACTAACTATTGATATCGGAAATACCCCATCTTTATTCACTATTGTGAATTTACAATTGATTTAGGTTGTTCCAGAAAAATATAATTCTAGGGAAAGCATTATTGGTATAACTTTTATTTTGATTTGAAGAGACAGAGCTCAATAAAATACATGTTAAGCATTATTTTTACTTAAAGTAATGAGCCAGCTTGAATAGAGAAAACAAATATAAAATTATCCATACAGTGAAAGACAACCTTCAGACAAACACCAGGCCATATCTTTTCAAACAAAAGTCTGCATTTGGGATCTCTGTGCATGTATTTCAGTATTTGGTTGCCCATTTAATTGTGGACACTTATCTAGAAGTATTTATTATGCTGTTACCCTAGTCAGTAAAACCAAATAAATCCTTCGTAAATGTTTTGTTGACAGTTGTGTAATTTTAATTCATTTATATAAACATCAGTAAGAGAACAAATCAGTGAATCATGAGCCCTGGACAGGCTGTGACATGCAATCTTTAATATCAGAGTTGGGACTGAAAACTCTGTGTGAAGTTCATTACCAAGTTATTTTATTTTGACACTTGGTGCTGCCTATACATTTATTTGTACTGCATACTGGCAGACGTGGCATCTCAGTCATCGATCTGTCATAAAGACAAATCATATGTTGGAAACAGACTTACTCTGGCTGGAAGGGATCTCCAGAGGTCTCCAGTCCAACCATCTGCTCAAAGCAGGGTCAGCACTGAATTCAGCCAGATCACTTATGACTTTGTCCAGTTGTGGGTTGAAAACCTCCAAGTAAAACATCCCACAACCTCTCTGTGCAAAGTGTTCAGTGCTTTAGTATCCTCAGAGTCCTCTTTACATCCAGTTGGAACCTCTCCTCTTTCCGTTTGTGACTGTTGTTTCTCCTGATGTGCAGCTCAATAAAGAACTCGAGTTTCTTGGTCACCTTTTCTGCTCTTTTCTGAAGAGGGCAGTAGATTGGGAAGACACTGGCTATGACCTGTGCGAAGGTACAGTAAGGTGTGTCTCTCCCTCTTCCTTCACAAGCAGCCCAGAGTCACTGGGGGTTGTTCTGACTTGGTTCTGCAGCACCAGAAGCCTGGAGAAGAGATGGCTCCGGGAAGACCTTGTAATGGCTTTCCAGTACCTGAAGGGAGCCTACAGGAGAGATGGGGAGGGACTCTTTATGAGGGATTGTAGTGATGGGATGAAGGGGAACGGTTTTAAACTGAAAGAGGGGAGATTTAGATGAGTTATTGGGAAGAAATTCTTTGGTGTGAGGGTGGTGAGCCCCTGTCCCAGGTTGCCCAGAGAAGCTGTGGCTGCCCCATCCCTGGAGGGGTTCAAGGCCAGGTTGGATGGGGCTTGGAGCAACCTGGTCTGATGGGAGGTGTCCCTGCCCAGGGCAGGGGAGTGGCACTGGGTGGTCTTTAAGTTCCCTTCCAACCCAACCCATTCTATGATTCTGTGGTTCTATAGCCTTGCAGACATCATCTTTATATTGGGCTGGGTGAGAAATGAATCGGGGTCAATTTAACTTACAAAGCTGCGAGTGCTCGACTTCCCAGGGTAACTCTCAGTCTTCAGAGAATGAGCAGAGCCTGTGACTTGCACAGATGAAACCGTGCCGTTTGCTTCCAGTAGTCTCTATTGTGCTTACATCGGAAATAAATTCAGGTCTTGTGTTCCTCTGTAGCACCAGAATGAATAGCTTTTGTATTTAGATGTGCAAGGAAATAAACCATTGAACTTACAAACTTATTCTATGTTTGATTGTATCAATTTTATATTATTTGACCATTTCTCAGTAAACATAGCAATGGGGCATGAGTTACAGCCGCAGCGTTTTCTCACATCGCTTTGTGCTCTTTCATCAGCTTTGTGCTCTTCATTTATTGCCTCCCCTGAGTCATCAGTATTGGTCTAATGGACTGGAACAGCCTAAGGTGAATGGTAATTACTTATTGAGTTGCTGATAGCCCAGATGAGAATAGGACTTATTAGATCAGTAATAATGGAAATCTGTGTTTAATGCAGAAGTTTTAGAGTCTAAAAGAAAAATGTCTGAATTTATCATTTTTTTTCTATGCAGGAAGTTAAAATCTTGTTCTAGAAAGGTTTAAAATTAATTATATGAATCATGTTGTCAAAAGAAGACATACCGAGAGGTAAACATAGTAAAAGTGCACTGATTGTGGTCTTTCCTAACAGAACAATGAAACAAAGATGGTTTTGAAATGGCCTTTTTTATATGGCAAAATATGAAGGAAAATGTTCAGTTCCCTAGCAAGAAATGTATACAACCTGCTTACGTTGACCAAACAAGTAGTAGCCTTAAATTGTCTGAAAATCATTCTCAGAACCATTTCTGTTCCCCCTTCATCCATACTGGGATGTTCAGTGCTCAGCTCCGATTTGAAGTTTCAGAGTTGCAGGCATTGAGATCTTGTTAAATCTTTTCACCTACCAGTTAGACTGGCTGAGTGCCGGGATGGGGAGTTGTAAGGGAACACAACCTGTATAAGGTGGCCACTGGTGTTTTGCTGTTTTCTATTCTTCTTCTGTTCAGCTGAACATGATTGTCCCTGCTTAATGCAGGGGGGTTGGACTAGATGATCTTTAAAGGTCCCTTCCAACCCAACACATTCTATGATTCTATGATTCTATGATGTTCTGGTTTTTCTTCCAGTCTTTAGTGTATTGTTGCAGGCGTAGACTTGGCTCTTTTCATTATCCACTGAAGTAATTTTCTAATTCATCATCGTGAAAAGTCCTTTATTAAAAGGTCTGCAGCTGTGTTGTTAAATAAAATAACAGTAATAACAGCAATAATTTGTATTAACGGACATGCCCAATCAGGAAAGTGGTGCTCCACTGTACAGGATAATGTAGAACATCTAAGGAGATGTGACCCTTTGCTCAGAAAAATTGTAAACTTTTAGATACAACAACTATATAGTAAAAAAGAGAAAGGAAGATCAGAAGGGTGAGAATAATTGCAATAATATCCATGCCCTGAATGCCCTGAAATTTTGCCAAGTTTGCTACAATATTTGTTTTTGTAGTGAACTAGTTGCCTAAAGGACTATTTATACAACTGGTTCACTAGAAAAACAAATATAAAAAATATATATATATAAAACCAAAAAGTCATAAACAAGACATCAGAGCAAAGAGAGCCTGAGAACCAATAAAAGACTTCTATCTTACACAATCACTAAAAATACGAAGCATACATTTCTATTGCTATATTGTTCTCTAGCAAAAGAAAAAAAGGTTTTAAAACCTTCCAAAGGAGAAGTGTAAGTGATGCTAAATAACTAAAATTAGAAACTCCATTATCTCTTTGGATTCTTACGTGCTATTATTTTAAACAAATGAGACATCTTGTAAACATCCAGCCAACTGAGAACCCCGGTGACTGGGGAGGCAGTTTATTGCTGCTGTGTGCTTTGCCACAGAGAATGGTTTGGAGACTCTGTTTGATGATCTTTACCTGAAATATGAAATAACGTTTTGAGCACCAGTGTCACAAAAAGCTCAACCTAATTCTTTCTGAAAATAAGAGCCTGTCATTTGCTCTAAGTTCCCATTTTTGTGATGCTGTTGAGCTATTAGAACATTTACCAATAAAAGCTTCGTAGAATCTCATGTTTTCAGTAAACAATTTTGAAATGTCTTTTTCTTAGATCAAGTCTGGAAGACCCTTGAATACTTCTTCCATTTGTAAGAGAAATCTTGCCTTTAAGTAAGCCAAGAGCAGACTCCGCTGTGTTACGTGATCTCTTTAAGATTTACTCTGTTTAAAATCCACCTCGGTGCTGGGACAACCTGATAACTTCATGGCTGGACTTGCCTAACTTTGATTCAGAGGGTCCTTTCCACTGTTATGACCGTGAATGTATTTTTTAATGATGTCAAATAAATCCAAGGGAATCTCAGCTCGTTCTAGGATTCTTTACCTTCTTCCTTTCTCATCTTTCAAACAGGCTAATCCTCAAGGCCAGTCATGCAGTGGTAGATAGGAGTGAATACCAAGATTCGGGTCTGCCGCGTTGCTGGAATCTGCCAGGCAATATCAGATATTGTACAACATCTGCGTGGAAATGTTGAATGAGCTGTATCACAGGTCTTGTTCAAATATCATGGATTAGTTTAAAAAGCGTTTTTACATCTAGGCTACAGTGAGTGCTTTCTGACTGGAACAGGTTAAAAGCAAGTATATTTTATCTAACTGAGCATATAGTGTTGTAGTTTCTTATAGTTTGTATTTGAAGAACTGTCTGGAATTGCCACATTATCTTGTCGTCTTGGCTTTTCTTTCTTTGTTTTTATAACACTTCCAATAATCCTAGCCAGGAACTCGGTCACTAACTGGATTTCTTCTCTCCCTCTTGCGTTGTCAGATCAGGCCACATTTGATACTCAAAGGCAGTTCATTGCCTGCTTTGGTGGGTGGTTATTGCTTATTATATTTATAAATACTGCCTTCTTTATTTTTTTTGGCTTTGGGGAGGTTATACAGCAAAGCATTTCACTTTACATCGACTTCTGCCATAACTTCCTTTCAAGCCAAGAAACGTGAGCTGCCCGTGGGTAGAGAAGTTTGTGTAGATAGAGCCTATACAATGAGATCTAAACAATATGCTGTAAATCAGTGCCTTATTTTCAAAATTACAGAGTTAATCATATTTCTGTCAGGAATTTGCAACTGAGATTAATTACTGAAGTTTAATTATACAGTCATACATGAATGTAGATATATGAATATATGCAGGGTAGTTAATTTGAATTTGTGAGGTTGTCTTGTTTGTACTTGCATTACTAAATACTTTTGTCCTTGTTAGATATTAGTCATTGACCCTCTTTGCATTAGTTTACGTGTTGTTTACAATCGTTTGAAATAAAAATCGTAGTGCTTAACTACGATTATTTCCTGTTTCGGGTTTCTTTACTGTTGACTGTGCTGAAGTTGATGATGTTGTTAGGACAGGTAGCTTAAACCCTGGGACACAAGTATTCAGATTCCTTCGCTGCTGCTGGCTTCTTTTGTAGCGAGGGGTATGTCAAGTAACTCCTCATTCTGCCCTTCTGAGGGCTGTGAGAATAAATTCGTTACAAACTATGAACTATGAGGTGCTACGGAGGCTTTCAAAGTAACTGAGACAAGTTGGCAGGCTGCATTTTAAATTCTGCTTCTTGAATGCCCGCTTATGGGATTTTTGAAATTGTTTTTCCTTGAACAGTTATAGCAGGAAAATTCAATCAACTGAACGTTTGTAGAAAGCAAACACAAAAGTGAAGCGAACATGGTCAAAGCAAATTAATTTCAAAAGGTGAATGATTTTCATTAGAAAATGCTTTTGTGTTATTGCCAGTAAGTATTCATCCAACTTTACGCTGGAAGTATTAAGATAAAGTTTTTTGTTTCCCTTTGGGGAAGGCAGTGAAATTTGAAAATTAGGATGGTATATACATATTGTGTGTTATCAAAATTAGATACCTGTGCTCGCTTTAACCCATCCACTTGGCCATCCTCTTTCTGGGTGAACTACTACAGAGATCCTGATCCCACAGAGGTCACTACTGACCTCGTAATTGTTTTAGGAACAGTTAGCCTACCTGGTAAATCATCATCTGTGGGGTTTTTTTTTATATTCTACACATAACTTAGATTTCCAATTTTCAAATACCAAATAAAGTTCAGCAGTAACCTTCTTAATAAAGACAGCAATTATGTTTTCATTATTCCCTCACTGCTTGTTAAACTGGGTCCAGAGTGTTTTATGGGTCTGGAGCAATAAACATTATCTTACTTTGAGAGCTATTATAAAGTGTTGAGAAAAACATAATTAATTATTGTTATTGGAAATGTTCAAGGTTTTAATGTAAGAATGTCACAGAAGCTTAATTATAGGTTTTTTTCTCTGAATAACTTGATATTTTGGAGCTCTGATAATGTCATATAGAGCCTTTCATCTGTAGGAGTTACAGTGAATCTTAGGCAGTCAGTAGCAGGCAAAAGCTGCCACCTGAATTTTGGCAGCATCTCAACCCTATTCCATCTACATTTGTATAAAGACAAAGACTTTTTCTCTTCCCAGGTGTAGCTTTAAAAAAAAAAAAAAAGGAACCATAGCTTTCAGGCTCAGCTCTTTCTGCAAGTTGCTTGATGTAAAATTTTACATATGGCTCTGTTCGAGAAAGGTTATAGGGTCTTAGGAAGCTACTTGAACTTCATCACATCTACTTACTGTGGTGGTCTTGAACAGCAGTCCCAGATTCCTCCAGCACATGACATCTGAAAAACCTCCGCAACCTTTTAAGCCACCTTCATGCTATTAAACTCCCTTATCTTCCAAAACATCACGGGCACATCCATCCCGCCTGTCAGGAATGGACCTTCACCTGCTCTGATTCCTGACCCTTGCTGGGAAATGCCTGGGCAAGTGCTAGAGAGCCACCGTGAAACCATGCCAAAGACCATGTAACTGCCTAGAGTTTTGTGCTCCAGCCCATGTGCCTCTGCCACTCTTAGTTTATTATCACAAGCAAAGCCTTAAAAATTAATAATCTGAATGAAGTTGGTTAAAGACTGGGTGTCAGGAGGATGGGGCCAGGCTCTTTTCAGTGGTGCCCGGGGACAGGACAAGGGGCAACAGGCACAAACTTGAACCTGGGAAGTTGCATCTCAACATGAGGAGGAACTTCTTTCCTGTGAGGGTGGCAGAGCCCTGGCACAGGCTGCCCAGAGAGGTGGTGGAGTCTCCGTCTCTGGAGACATTCCAACCCCGCCTGGACGCGTTCCTGTGCCCCCTGCTGTGGGTGACCCTGCTCTGGCAGGGGGTTGGACGGGATGATCTCCAGAGGTCCCTTCCAATCCCTACCATTCTGTGATTCTGTGGTTCTTACTGTGGCTGCCCCATCCTTAGAGGTGTTCAAGGCCAGGTTGGACGGGGCTTTGAGCAACCTGGTCTAGTGGGATGTGTCCTTGCTCAGGGCAGGGGGTTGGAACTGGATGATGTTGAAGCTCCCATCCAACTTTAACCATTCTATGATGCTAAGGTTCATGAAAACTCATCGAGCCAAGGAACAGCTGGGATTTGGGTTGGCATTCAGGAAAAATACTCAAACCCCATGTGGTCACACAGACTGAGAAACCAGCACAGATTTGTAGGTGACCAAGAGTCAATGAGGCAGGTTCTTGAGGCTGTCATTAAATGTGCGCCAACTCTTTTAAAACCTAGTTATTTCTGTTGAATACTAGTTGAAATAATACACAGGAGTCAGATTTCTAGAAAGATCTTACAATATTAAGTGCTGAGCTCTTATGAAAATCTGCCATCAGTTCAATGGGAGCTATTGAATAATTTTGAAAAACTGTCCTTGATTATGTAGTACCATAAGCTGCAGCTGGTCATAATACATGCAGCAAGAAAAAACCTGCAAAATTGGAGTCACATTTGCAACACTATTTCAGCAATATAAAGATAAAAATACTGTAGGACTGTTGTAGTTTTCTGCAAACTAGGCATTATAAACTCGGGATACTTCATGTTGTATTTACTTCTGGTAAATCAAGACACATTAAAGTACTAAAACCATGATTATGTTTTGTCATTTTATGAAGGGAAATAAATGTTAAAAAATCCACATCCATTTTGTCTCCCCAAAATCCACTTTGTCTACCATGAAATGACAAACATTACCATGTGTTACTCCTAAGAGTGTATGAGTAGTGACTGGCAAAATTATAAGGCAGGATTTCCCAGCAGTTCTCTTTTATTTCACGGTTTAACCGAGGAAGGAATACTGTGGGCAGCCACTGAAGTAGAAGATACACAGACATGGGACATTTCAGAAGCAATGAGAGCTAAGCAAACTCATGCAGGAAGGAAGGGATGCAATACAGGCAGTATTCCCATATCCCTCGTTCATTACAACCTGTAAAATCGTTAAATGTGAGTTGTAAAGGAACGATAGTGGTTCATGGAGTTCTGGGTCATACCATAACCACGTAGCAAGAGCTATGGATGAAAGCTCAGGGTGGTTTATATATGTAATAGTTGAAGCAATAATGGATGAATTCATTACACCCCAATTTATTCCATTGCGATGTAAGCTCTGTATATCTGTTAATTCCAATAGATCTGAGGATTCGAATTATTAACACTGGAAAGAATGCTAAATTTCTAAAAAGATGCACTTTATTAATTAGAGCTTTATTAGTTAATAGGAAGAGGAGGAGTTTTTTAGGAAATTGATTCTGTATTCAAAGGAATGTGTTGCGTATTTGGGTAACATCTACTTTATTGTTCTTGGTTGGGAGAAAGGCTAAATTCCTGTTATGTAAATACAGTGTATTTCACTGTTAATTATGGAACTGTGTCTGCTAACAGAATAAATATCGGGGTGCAACTAATGCTTCCATGATAACCCAGTCTGCCCTTACTGGGCTTGATGTGTTTGGTTTTTTCCTCAGGAGAGTGACATTCTTTAGAAATACAGGATTCCCTGGAAAATTATATTGAAATTAGGTTCTACAGTGGAGTTGACAAATCACTTCTTTGCAAAGAGTAAAAAATGTTAGATTCATTTGGCCAAAATTCCGATGCTCACCGTGTAGGTGTTGCTACCTGGGCTGGTCACCACTGGCTCCAGAACAGTCACGGGGGAGATAAATGTCCTCAAGGTATGATTCAAATATTTTAGATGCCTGCTTTAGGATGAGATGAATCACGTTAGAATTACCAGCCTATATCACTACGTGCTTTATTTGTTTATATCCCTTGCTATAGTGGGTTAAAATGTTCATTTTGATGATTGTCAAAATGAACTCTAGCTTTCAGCTGAAATTTGTTGCAGTTTGTAGGGCTATTCATAGAAACTCCAGCGTAAAGAAGCTAACTTCAGCACAAAGGAGCTCAAATCTCCCATGTTTCTTCTTCCACAGTCAATGGAGAGACAGAGAGTGGGAGAGAACCTCATTCAGAAGGCAGTTCAGAGCTGGAAACTAATTTTAGGTGCTCTGAGTTGCTCTCTGCAGTGCCCTATCTCCCTGGTGGTCATATAGGAGAATTCAGGGCATTTAACCTTGGGGGATATATCGCTTATGCCTGCCGAAATAACCACCAGATCCAGTTTGTTCCTTTTCAAAGGGAGAAATGCTTTCTTGGCATACCTCAAACGTGGTTGAACTTGCTGTGCTTGTCTCTGGGCCACCGAGCGGCAGCGAGGATTGGGCTGCTCCTGCTCCCTCTTCCCTTGCTGGTGGGATGCTCCATGCAGTCCACATCCCCCAGAGACAGACAGTATCTTACTCTCATAGAATCACAGGATTGCCTGGGTTGGAAGGTTTCAGATCATCGAGTCCAACCATCAACCTAACTCTGACAAAAACCATCACTAAACCATATCTCTAAGCACCACCTCTACCTGACTTTTAAATACCTCCAGGGATGGTGCTTCAACCGCTTCCCTGGGCAGCCTGTTCCAATGCTTAATAACCCTTTCAGTGCAAAAATTTTTCCTAATATCCATCCTAAACCTCCCCTGGTGCAACTTGAGGCCGTTTCCTCTTGTCCCATGGCCTGTTCCTTGGGAGAAGAGCCCGACCCCCCCTGGCTCCCCCCTCCTTTCAGGGAGCTGGAGAGAGCGAGAAGGTCTCCCCTCAGCCTCCTTTTCTCCAGGCTGAACACCCCCAGCTCCCTCAGCCGCTCCTCACAAGGCTTGTGCTCCAGAGCCCTCACCAGCTCCGTTGCCCTTCTCTGGACACGCTCCAGCACCCTCTCCTATTCATCTTGTTCTTTTGAGTATTGCAAGGAGCAGGCCGTAACTCCTGGTGACATGGAGCACTCTTGTCCATGGCAGATGCCTCTTAAACTAAAGAGCCAGTCTTGCTGGTTACACACCCGATTACCCAGTAAGCATCAATTTTCCTGGGCTTAAAGCACGATACAGCAATGCCAGTAAAGAAATATTTTCGGCGGAGTTTAGACACAGATCCCTAGCTGTGCTGCTGTTAGAGTTACTAATAATACCCGCCTCGGATAGTATTTTGATATATTCTACAATTCTCTTTAATTTTAGTATTAACACAGGTTACCGATAATTAAATATATGCGAACAATCCCTGCTAAAACTTTTCCATGACTCTACTGATGTATTTAATGTGTGTAATATCCTTTGTAATCAAGCATCTTTTTGCCTCTGTAGCTTTGTCAGTCTACGCCTTTCCTGGTCCACTCTGCCTCCTTCCCCACCAGCTCTGCTGGAGCACCTGCGACATGACCCCTGCTCTTCTGTCTCTGGATTTCCTCTAAGCTTTCAGTAGCAATTATATCTAATTGTTCTAGATTTGGTAGTTGTTTAATAGTGAGCACAATGCTTACAAAAGGCGGGTAAAGACCGCTAAACCTGTTTTCAGTCTTTAAATCTGCTGGCTTCACTCTACAAATGGCATTTTAGTGAAGTTCTGTATATAATGTGCTTATTAGCAAATTTTTTGAGAACACCATAGTTAGTCCATCTACTTTACGTTCCCAAATTAGGTAATGCAATACATTTAAAGGAGGTACCTTGGACCAGGAAGGGTGATTGAGGACCCCAAAAGGAGGCATGTTGCTCTTCCCATTATCTGAAAGGAAGCCTTATCATCTCTGTCAAGCGATTCAGTACTATAAATGCTGCTATTCTTGAGGCAAGACTTTACAAATCGCTACCAGAATGTATAGTTTTTTTCCAGGTAAATAAATCCAGGTAGAATCATAGAATGGTTAGAGTTGGAAGGGACCTTAAAGATCATCTAGTTCCAACCTCCTGCCATGTGCAGGGACACCTCCCACCAGACCAGGTTGCTCAAGGGATGGGGCAGCCACAGCTTCTCTGGGCAACCTGGGCCAGAGGCTCACCACCCTCACAGGAAAGAATTTCTTCCTAATATGTCATCTAAATCTCCCCTCTGTCAGTTCAAAACCATTCGTCCTATGGCTCCCCTCCCTGATCAGGAGTCGCGCCCCAGCTTTCCTGGAGCCCCCTTTAGGTTCTAGAAAGCTGCTAACTGTGCACATATAGTCAATGAAAGTCTTACCTACAGCAAATAAAGCATCTGGTGTGTTGAGGGTGATCTCACCACTCAGAGACAATCTTTTTGTTCCACTCTCTTGTCTTCATCCTGTCTTCATCTCCCTCAAAAGCCAATTCCGGACAGCCTACATGTAGGATAATTCTTCTGAGCCTCTCGGGGTTGATTTCACAAATCAGCAAGGCAGAATCAAATCCACTTTGCTTCCTTTCCTTACAGTTGATCCCTTTTCTCTGCTTTGTCTACAGTCCTGCTCAGTGGATCTCTCCAAAGACAATCACTAGACAAACAAGTTTCTTTGTGCAAGTATCTAGGACAGGACTTCATATTACGTGTTCTTATCTGATGCTTCTTGAGGGTTTAAGTCCACTTCTTAGCCTGAGCGTAGCTTTGTGGTTGAAGGCATTTTTATGAAATTTGGTCTCTAAGAGGCCAGGTTTCAAAGCAGAGATGCTTAAAGATGGATCGTAACTAACGTTACAATGCCATGTAGACAGCAAGCAAGGCTGGCATAAAGATAGAGACAGCCCAGGGCCTTACCCTGGCACCTTGTGGGGACTGTGTGCCTTGTACTTAGGTCTTCTGAGCAGCCAAATACATCTTGATTAATTTCAAATCCTATTGCATCTCAATTACACACTTTGGAAGGCACAAAATATGAACTGGAACTCTACTGTGGAGCATCTATTCACCATGGATCCTTTAACGGTGGATGTGGTTTCATAGAGGTCAGTGGCTAGCTTGGTGACTGGTCGCCTGCTTCAGTAAAGAAAAACAGCTTAAGCCTAGAATCCTGGAGTAATTTATTTGACTTAAGATAAGAGTTGAAAAAAATCAATTTTGTTAAGTATGAAATATTTTATGATGTATTTCTAGTCACTAAGAAATAGAGTGTCAGCCTTAAAGCGCAGTAGCTGTTCAAGACGAAGTTGTAGCAAATTTTTGTAATTGGGGTAACAATTTCCCATTTCACTTTATAAATTGTCTTTTTTAGAATCTTCCCTATCCACTCCAGGTACAATGAACGGAGCGATCTCACGACATTGTTTGACAAGGAAAACAAGTGCTTTGGGTAAAGTATATTTAAGGCTGAGGTGCATCTCTGAAGCTTTGAGTGGGACACATCCATGCTTTGAAGGAGATGGTTAATTGATGACCGTGCTCCTTGTGGTTGTTTATAACACTCTTCTCATCTTTATTTTTGCCATCAGAGCTTCCTCGAGCAGTACAATCACAATTCCCTGTTTTTTTGAAAAAGAAAAGCCAGTTGGCCTAACCTCGCCGCTCCCCCATCCTGCCTTTGCTGTGCCGACAGGGGGATAGTACCAAAAAAAAAAAAAAAGGCTGATGTTCTTCTGAAACAGATTGCGAGGGGAGGCCTGGCCCCATCAAGCTCAGCTGAGCATTAGGTCTGGTCATTTATCACTGTCAGATGGGCGAGAGCTGGGGGGAAGAAGCACTGGACCGTTCCTGCTCATCTGCTGACTGACAGCTGACGGAAGCCTAATGCAACCTCCAGGCAGATAATCTGCCATCAAGGGGGAATATGGACGAGGGAGATACTCTATCACAGGCTGCACGCTGCTTCTCCCTCAAAGCTACTGACATCTTCACGAGGCAAAAAAAGAAATGTCAGTCGTGCTTTAAGGGACTGCGGTGTATTGTAATGCTTCACTAAAACCGCGCCGTACCTCATTTCCATGGTTTCATGGAGAGCCATTTTTAAAAACAGATTAACGGCGTAGTGGAGACGTGCAGTCAGGTGCAGAAACGATAATATGATGACAATGTTCAGATGAGAAAAAGCGCTGTTTGTTTCACCTATCAGTTTAATTCACGGGACTGCAGATATGCTGCAAAGCAGCGTAATTATTTAAAAATAGCAAAACCCACCCTGCCAAATATAGGCCTCTGAGTAAGCCTAGGTACTTAAGGAACAGGAAAAATATCTTCTGAGGGAAAACTGAAATTAAAGCAAGAAAAATCTAATATGTAAGGATTAATGCTATTTCCCGCAGTGTTTTGTGCAACAAATACTTCGTGTAGGTGCTAATTTAGAGCGATGCTCTGCAAGACAGGCTCCCAAACCGGTGTGAGAACATCCTGTTTTCCAAAACTCTTGCTCTACCGCCTAATGAAAAATTCTGCATCTTTAATTTTGTCAGTCCTAAACTCAAGATTTTATTGTTTTTAATTTCCTATTATTTTTATTAACAGTATCTAATTTTGCTATTCATTACAAATCATATGCATTAACTTAACTGGGGAACGTTTTAATTGAGCTCTGCTGGAGATTTTCCAATAAATTAACATTACATACTTTTAACAGATGTCTGAATTAGACGTTGTTATTAGACATTGTAATTAATAGAAGTATTACTCAAATTAAAATCTCAGGGCCTTAGAAAAATTAAATTGTAGGTGACTGAGTGATGTTACCTCATTAATAGAGAGTGACTGTTGAATTCCCTCCATCGGGTTTTATTAGCCCAATAAACAACCCTTTCCCAAGTAGCTGGAGAGGGCGTTGGAGAAACTCTTTGGTATAAGGGACTGGGGATCAAGACATGTTTTACCAGTGGTATTGTGAGGTTCTTTAAGCTGTCATTGTCTTATCGGTATAATATCATAGAATCATGGAATCATAGAATGGGTTGGGTTGGAAGGGACCTTTAAAGGTCATCTAGTCCAACCCCCCTGCAATGAGCAGGGACATCTTCAACTAGATCAGATTTGATATATATCAGATATAATACAGAATCATAGAATCATAGAATCTTCATGGTTGGAAAGGACCTTTGAGATCATCGAGTCCAACCATACACTCACCAAAAAAAACCCCCTACAATCTCTGTCACTAGAGCATGCCCTGAAGTGCCAAATCTACACGTTTCTTCAATACCTCTAGGGATGGTGACTCAACCCCCTCCCTGGGCAGGCTGTTCCAGGGCCTGACCACTCTTTCAGTAAAGGAATTCTTCCTAATAGCTAATCTAAACCTCTCCTGCCACAACTTCAGACCCTTTCCTCTGGTCCTGTCATTATTCACCTGGGAGAAGAGGCCAACCCCCACCTCTCTGCAACCTCCTTTCAGGTAGTTGTAGAGGGCAATGAGATCTCCCCTCAGCCTCCTCTTCTCCAAACTAAACATGCCCAGTTCCCTCAGCCTCTCCTCATACGGCTTGGTCTCCAGACCCCTCACCAGCTTGGTAGATATGCAAGATAATACCTTTCTGGGATGTAGTAAAGCTTTAATATTGTGTGTTGGTTACATTTTTTTAGATACAAAAATCACAATAGGCCTGGGTGTTCACTGGCTTGGATCTTCAAAACTATTTTTTTCCATTTTCGTGGAGAACAAAAGCAAAGCTGGTATCGAACAGGACCTTCATGCAAGGAAGAATCAAGCCCCCTAAAGGTGCCGAGTATGGAGTAGACTGAGAAAAGTATGAGAGTGGCTCTTCTTCGGTATTGCTTCTCTTAGTCAATGAAAACAGACAGTTTGATATTGGAATTAATTTGACCCAATATAGATGTCTTTATCTGAGCTAACCACTATAGAATCCTTCATATTAGTTGGGGAAAAATAGTCACCTGTAGGATAAGACTCATCTCTCCTGCATGTGGATGCCTAAAAGCAGATGAATTGCTCGATACTGCATATTTCTCCCCATTGGACCAGGTGCTTTGGGTGAGAGGAACCTTTCCAGGGTCAAGCTCTTCCATGTTGTATTTCAGGAAAAACCAAGAAGTTACAGGTATGGTGATCTCATCAGCTTGAATGGCGTGTTTTAGTGCAATATCAGAATATTGGAGAAGCAGTGTTTCTCTGCAGGAAAAAAATGTTTGAGTTATGTGTCTACATATGTAATTAAAGACTTGAAAAGCCGCCGCTCTACTATTTATCTATAAATTCATGGCCAGCCATGAACTTCAAAGGGATTTTCCCACTTCGAACATGTATGTGAATGTCCAGCAAAAATTATTTTGAGTCTAATTTTGAGAAGCAATGAACATAACAAAACAATAATAGGTGGTCGGTGTTAAGATACCTGGTATCAGTTGGCACCAGACCTAACTGCTCTCAGGCCAAGCCCTCAGAAAGCAAGCATCCTAAATCAAAAGTCACATTTAGCAGGTTATTTATGTAAATATTAATGTATAAAAGGAAATTATAAAAAAAGCAACCTGCTTAAAAGCAATTTGGGGATTTTACCATTAGGTCTGCCCTCTTTTCTCTACTTAGCTTTTCTTTGCGTAGCTAGGCTAGGATTTGGCATTTACGTTGCTGATTCACGAGCAAGGAGATGTTGAACCGAGCAGCGCCAGGAAGGAAACCAACAGAGATTATATCCCAGCAGCAGTCTGAGGCCACATCGCTTTCCAGAGTCTGGCCATTATAAGAGTTTATTTCTCCTGTGAATCTTCTCTCCTTCCCTCAGGCTGTGGTCCCTGCCCTTTTAGACAGTTTTTTTCCTTTTTTTCCCCTCAAGAAAGATGAGGGCGCAAGCTCTTCTTCCGTAATAAGGATATGGTAGTATTCCTGGAGCTACTTTGCATCTCTCTGTGCTTCACTGCAGAATTTCTGCCTAGAGCTTTGTGCTAGTTTTCATTTTTCATGGTGTACACATGATGTCCCAGTTGAGTATCCAGTGCATGTTTTATTCATGTGCTTTTCACCCCTTCTTTGAGATCATTAATAAAGCTGCTAAATAAACCCAGGCTTAACAATCCTCCTTGCCACACTCCACTGGACATCTCCTCCCAACTCCGTTACACCGTGTTTATCATCGTCCTTTGTTTGGATCTCTTGGATTCCCAGCCCGTCTGATAGCATTCTTACCCACACTGGTTTAGATAAGGGTTTCAAGTGGGGTTTTGAAAGGCGTTGTCTCTCATTCTGAAATAAAGTCCAGTTGTATTTTACCAGCTTCATTCAATTCCTTCACTAGCAACCAGATGCTACTGGCACTGCCTGAAGAGCAGTAATGGTAGAGATGGCATGGGTTGTTCGCGTTACGTGGATAGTTCAATACCACCCTCTGCTCCAGGTTTGGGGCTTTTTCCATGCATTCAGTGCATTTCTGATCATTGCAGGGACGGTGGTGTGCTGCTGTATTCTCTCAAATGATGGCATGCTGACCCGTTCTTTTGCAGAAGGGGATAATTGTCAATCCTAATTACTCAACACCTGTGCATTGGGTCCCACATAGTAAATACAACGCTATTTTTATTATTTTTATTTGAGTTACCACACGACGATAACGGAACTGACAGACAGCTGAAATCTCTATAGGTCAGTACACTGGGAACCTGCCTATACGTTACATACAGGCAGACTAACTAGTGGCAGGTTTCTCATCTACACTTCCGTAAAGGAGAGGAGGTTTAAGGCAGGAGATAAGGTGGTAGCTCTGGTTTGGTTTATGGGGATCTCCTCCCTTCTGGGAGGGGGAGTACCACAGAAATGATGGGGGAACTTGTTAGAAAGTGTAAAAAGTGATGGCTGGTACCTCTGCGTGATCAGAGGGGGAACACGACATGCAGCTTCTGCATGAGAGATGGTTGGCAGTGGAGTCGTGGTCAGGAGAGCCTTCAAAGTAGACAAGCAACTTCTGCTTGGTGCAATAGAGCAGCAATTTGATGAGGAGAGTGACATTGCCAAACTGATGGACTAGAACAGTGTTCTTTGCAGTGATATTCTTGGGGAATTTTAGTGCTCCAGAGAGCCTTTCTCAGGTCTCAAGGAAAGCATATTTTAGCAATCAAGGTGGGAGACAATGAGAACCTAAACAAAAGATCTGTATGTACATGTAGATAGTGGAACCGTATTGTAGGGGTATTGGGAAGATAAAATCTTGAACATTTGAACACTGCATATCTTCTTAGAAGGAGAAATTATCTCTGTATTTCTTGTTTAATTTTTAATTTTTGAGAGTAGGTGATTTCCATTTTTTTAATCTCCCAGCAAGCATGCTAAAAAGCGTTGGTTTTAAAAATGAAACCTGATATTTTCATGTTATGTCATAACTCCATGGGAGTTTTTGGGAAGTGAAATGATGTGTCAATCCCAAAAATACCACAAGAGTTGACTACCGTGTGTACCTAATATGTTTCTGTCTGTCTGAGCTGGGTGAACACTGTATTAATTAGAGGTCTATTACCCCAGCACAGCAACAAAACTGCTTGTGAGATAGACTACCTTCTAGCAACCCTTGTAGATAGGATTGTTATTTTCCTCTGCTGTTGCTTCCTTTCCTATTTTGATCATATGTTTTACCGTTAACGTTTGTCCTGGTTCGTAACCCAGAATCTCTGCTGGTGTCAGGGCCATATTTTAATAAATGTATGTACACACAGGTACGTATAATCCTCCCACTGATTAGATCATAAATCTCAGTGATATTATGCAAGTGATATAGGTGGAATTCATCTAAGTTTGTCACTAGTTTCCTTATAATCAGTACTCAGAAATTGACGTTTTTAAATATGATTCATTTTATTCCTCAAGAAAACATCCAAAAAATGCCAGATGAATCACCACAGAAGTGTCTGGCTCTTTCCAGAGTACAGAAGGATCCAAGGCTGAGTACTCAGCTGTAGATACACATTGTAGATGACTAAAGCCAAATGGCATGAATCCCAATTTAAGCATACTTAATTTAACCTTAATGTCTGTACCCCAAAACTCAAAAGTTTAACACTTGGCCCACAGAATCAGAAAATACATCAAGGGTACAGTCAGGATGTGAGTGGTCTTGTTTCTCTAGGTCTTATGTACTTTCTGTGTGTGGAATTTACATAATGGTATGTGGCTTTGTCTCCTTGAAAGCAGTAAGTCCGCTATTGTAGTTTCTAGGATACTGTCCTTTGGCCATACCCCAAATATATCCCTGATCCTCATATTTTACCCGCACACCCCACCATCCTGTGTCCCAGCTGCCACGTACCCACCACCCCACACCCAGTATGTACATCTGCTCTCATGCAGAGCTTTTCCCCTTGCCCTACGCATGCTCCGAGAGCCTGCCTTCCCCATCGCACGCGCCGTCTCCTCTGACCTGGGAGCCCACCGACCCTTTCCCACTTGGGCAGCCGCCCTCCCTTGTGGTCCATCTCTGCATGACATTCTGCTTCCTATTAACACAGTCCCACAGCTACTGGCGCAGCTGGTCGGACACTAATCTGCAAACCCCAGTAGGCTGGAAATTTCAAAATCGCTATTTCTCCTCCTCTGCATCTCCACTGCCCTCTTCTAAGAAATGAATTCATTTTCTTTTTCAAACACTTACTTTCCTGTCGTTCCTGTTGGTACATTTCCCAGTAAGAACCGCAGAACAAAATCAGTGCGCGATAATCTCTCGCCTTTGTTGATTAAACAGAACCGATGTTTTTCGAGGAGTCCATGTGTTTTGGGGTCTGAACTGACGCACTGTGCTAGGACGCATCATGTTTTGTAGCATCAATCAGTTTCTGTGTTGTAATCTGTTTGATAGAATGGATGCAGCAGAACACAGCGTGTCACATTGTGAGACATCATCTCCAGAATACATTTCGAAACTGTTTTCAGCTACCACTCTTCCTTTCCTGACCTATTTTAATAAGCAAAGTTGTTTATTTTTCAGCAAAATTTGTAATTAACATTTTCCATTTAATGATACCATGCTTTTTTAATAATAGCTGGGAACCACCATGTGAGAAAATAACACAATACTACAAATCGTTGTAGGCAATGAATTATCATTACGTAGCTGACCCCTCTTTTTACTTGGTAATGAGTTGACAGCTGATGTCTACTGTCTGACAGAGGATGGAACTAGAGAAGGGAGAGGTGAAAGAAACCCAGTAGATCATGTACGCCATCTCTCTGCCAGTGCTGAGAACCAAAATGACTTGTCAGGGTTGGAAACATAAATATCTGGGATTGGGCAGCAATGTTCCCTGTGTTGAAAATATCCTTTGGGAGGCAAAGTGATTTGAAACAACACTTCGGGTTTCATCTGATATGATACTAGATTTTCTTATTACACAGGAGCTTGCAGAACTGACAGTTCTGCTCATTGAACTAGACCTGAAAATAAAGAAGAGCTTCTATTTCATCACCAGCTATGAAGAATTTATGGATGGAATTCTGCCATAAATTACACATCTAATACCACCAGTAGGTCCACAGAGGCCTGACGTAGAGCTGCCCTCTCCCTCTCGTGCTCCTCTTCAGTCCTCTAAGAGCATGCCCCTGGTGAAGCTATGCTTCCATGGATTTTTCCATTGAATAGCTTTTTGAAATCCTCAAAATGATGAAGAGAGGCTCCACCTTCAGGGACAAGGATGAATGGGTGGTTTTGGACAGCTTAGGTTGGAAATGGGGGGATTTAGTAGGTAATTCCTATTCCTTCAGCAGCGCCACCTACAAGCTTTCTCTCTAACAGCCGGGCTTCCCTTCTGTCCTTTCCAGATCGTTGTGAAACCATCTCAAAAGCATTTTCTGATATCCGGGAGATCTTGGGGGATGGGAAGAATATAAGTAAGATGAAAGATTTCCCCGCTGTCTGAAGACGTAAGGATGTGGTTCGAGAATAATGACTGAAAAACTCCTACCCTTGTACAATTTATAGAATCCTCATATATGACATAATTCGATACATAATACATGCATAACTCCCCTTGGCTTACACATCAGATACCATATTAGAGAACTAAACCCATTCTTAAAAGGAAATATCTTCCGGGTTATGAAATAGGTTGATGGTGAAAAGTGCTGTGTTTATGTTTTTCTCTGAAAGAAGTATCAAGCTCACTCCTAGAATAAGTGACAAAGCAATCCAAAGGACTGTTTTGATCAAACTATCAGCCATGAGAATGATAGGACAAAAAAAAAGAGAAAGATTCTGGCGCTGTGACAGCTAGGCTTTCAAGCCAGAATTTAGTCAGGTTGACTTCAAATTGCATGAATCAATTGTTAAAAGATTTATCAGAGATTTAGTAATTAAAAAAAAAAAAAAAAGATTTAACAATTACTGTTAAAAGATTTAACAGAGGTAAGGTGCAGTGAAAAAAACGACCCCAAAACCTTCTTAGGTTTGAAAAGTCAGGCTTCACGGCTCGCATTTAGGTATATAAATGAATGACCTGTTTTTCAAAAGTACTTGCCAGTTGTGGCTTTTGGTGAAGTTAATAGAAATTCTGGAAGCCCAGAAGTTTTCAAATCAGGTCATTTCCTCAGGTACCTCATTTGAGGCACAAGTACAATAAAGGTCAGATCCCTGTTTTCTAAGCCAGGTGAATGATGCGCAGTGAAGCTCTGGGCAGATACCACATGAATATCCTGAAATGGAGTCCTGTTTTAAAGATATCGAGTAAGTTTTATACTTGGAAATGTGAATAACACATTTGTTGCTGTCTTTTAATTCCACAGGCCATGTAGCCCAATGGAAGTGTACATTTTAGCAGAGTTAGCTCACTGTTAATAACTTAAGTGCTGCCTGTAGACTTCAGTATCGTTACTGAAAAGGGTATGGCTATTTGGAAAAATGAACAGATGTCTTGTTCATTCTCTGTGGACATGAACTGGTTAAATTAATTGGTTAAATGGTTAAATCAAAAAGAATTTTTTTCTGTAAAATACTGGTAAGGAAGGCTATTTTGCTTCCTTTGAACTGCGTTTTCTTGTGTCACCTGTGTTGACCTTTTACCCAAGGGCAATGGATTCCTTTTTTTTTTTTTTTTTTTGCTATTTAGCCTTCTTTAGCTTAGGATTTCTTCTCTTTGGTGACACTTAGAGACCTTTTCCTTGTTACATGTTAAATGGTAACACTGCACTGCCAAACTTCCACCATTTTTTTTCTGAAATGTTGCAGTCTTTTACCGGAAATAAAAATTAGATAATTTCTTGTTTACAAGACAGAAAAGAAACCCACTGGCCTTCAATTATGTGCTGTATATTGATGGTGCACAGCAGTAAAAAGTGTTATATGAAAAAGCAGTAGGGGATGATCAGGCCTGATAGCCCATGTGTCTCGCAGTGGGTTACCAATCACGCCATGAGGAGCTTTTTCTGAACGTATTACTTCTCACAAAGCACTTCGCTTGTCTTGTGCTACAGGTTACATTTGGTGTTACATCAGTTTTCAGACTGCTGGTAGTTCTGCCTTCTGAAGCAGTAAAACTTTCTCAGCCATCACAGGAGCAATGAATCTGATGTCTCCTTATTGTAGCATTCATTTTACTGTGGTCTTTCTGGAGCATGCAAACTCCGACACCAAAGTTACACTTGGGCATTCAATGAATTTTTAAATAAAAAACCATAGCAGCTGTAGGTTACAGTGAAATGCCATCAGTCTGTCTCCATGTTACGGGTTTTCAAGTGGCGTCTGTCATCCCGCTTTTCATTACTTCGCTTCAGAGAGGTGGAGTTGTGACTGTGGATGACATTCTCCTCTCACATCCGAAATTTAGAAGGCATTTAAATAACTTGCTTATTCAATGCTGAACATTTTTCTTCACTCCTCTTTATTTAGATGAAAGCAGTCTTTTTCACGCAGACCTGGCTCTAAGTTTTATGCCCCTTTATTGGCTCCAAGCTTTTGTTTAAAATGAATATGGCAGCTACACTAAATATTACACGTACGTGCCATGCACAGTAACACTGCAAAGTGAGCAGTGCTTTTATGTTTCTTTGGTGCCCATCTTGCAACTCTTATGATATGTATTATGACTTATATGCCACTTTGGGGAATGATAACCACTGAGTTATTTTTATAACTATTTTACAAACATCATGTATCAGAGAATCCCAGACTGGCTGGGGTAGGAAGGGACCTCTGGAGATCATCCTGTCCAACCCCCTGCCAGAGCAGGGTCACCCAGAGCAGGGGGCACAGGAACGCGTCCAGGCGGGGCTGGAATGTCTGCAGAGACGGAGACTCCCCCACCTCCCTGGGCAGCCTGTGCCAGGGCTCTGCCACCCTCACGGGAAAGAAGTTCCTCCTCATGTCGAGATGGAACTTCCCAGGTTCCAGTTTGTGCCCTTTACCTCTTGTCCTGTTGCCGGGCACCACTGAAAAGAGCCTGGCCCCATCCTCCTGACACCCACCCTTGGAGTATTTACAAGTGTTGATGAGATCCCCCCTCAGCCGTCTTTTTTCCAGACTGAAGAGACCCGAGTCCCTCAGCCTTTCTTCATCAGAGTGATGTTCCAGTCCCCTCATCATCTTTGTAGCCCCTGACCTGCTTTTTCCGTTACCTGTCTGAAATTTTCAGCCCCTCCGTGATCTGTCTACCGCAGTGACAGATGAGTGAGTGTTTGGTGTAGCCAATGGAGAACAAACCTCCACCATGGTGGTGTGATGGAAAGTGTAGGAAAAAGTGTCTAAGGCAAAACAGAGGAGAAAGGAGTCATTCCAACAGTAGCTGATTTGCTTTAGGAAGTTCCTCCCTTGCCCCATCACTGCTTATCCTTTTTCCTCCTCCTCTCCTCATGTATCCATCGTGTTTGTGCTGGTAGGAGATGGAGGAGGCTCACGGTAATTGGTTAATCAGCTATTTTCAATTCAATTCCCGGCTGTGCTTACCATGGAAAATTAACAGTCCTTGTGTATAAATATGACCCCTACTCCTGGATTAATTTGATTATGTCAGAATCTCAGTTTTCATTTAAAAATAATAACTTTCTGGCTGCTCTGATAAAACAAGTTTGGATATGTAGTCTAAATATTCCCTAATGGTTTAAAAATCAAAAGATAAACATGAAGAACATATGAATCTCTTACTAATAAAAAATAAATGTTCTCAAATCTCTACAATGATTGCTTGAGAGGGAGTATTTTGAGACCAGAGAATTTCTGATTTTCACTCAGTGCTGGATCAGCATCCTGTGAAAGCCACATCTTTTTAAGCGGCTTCACTTGGGTCCACAAACAGAGAACTGATGTTCATTACTGAATCTGTGGGTATCTTAACCTAGAGTTCCTCTCGAATATCTTCAGTTACGCAAAACGCTTTGTAGAGACTTTCTGCACTGCTGATTTCATTCTTGGTATAACTTTGGTTTCATCTGTACTGTGAGAGAGGATTTTGCCTGTGAGTGAGTGGCTGCTCTGCATTAGACCACTGCTTTAATTTGGCATATTTAAGAAAGAAGCACAAACTTCTCTCTCTGATAATTGCGAGTTTGATTCTGTTAAAGGTCTGATAAATCCTATAAATTTTGTGGCAATGACTTTATTAGGAATCTAACTTAATGGCAGTGAGTTTTTATTTAACTGAGCTTTAAATTTCCTCTGGGCTTATAGCAGAACAGTAAATCTGTTTAGAAACTAAGTCAGGCTGGTCTGAAAGGAAGTATTTTTTATAAAACTTTCTCATTTGAACATCTTTCCTTGTTAAATTTCTCTATTACAGGTGTGATACCATCGACATACATGGGACTGTGAAGATAAATGAATTGTATACTAAGAAATTAAAATGTGCCAGAGAACAGGTCCAGGCACTGGAACTTGATTGTCCACGCTGGTATATCGCTAGGATAGGATCTAACATGATTTCAGCTAAGCTAATTAACACTCTCTCAAACAGTGTCTAGATATGACTTGTTTATTTTAATAGCTTACTAGTACAGATATAGCCTAATCCATGTGTGGGCAGAACTTGAAGTTAGTGAACCTTTAGCAAAGGGCAATTGTAGGACCATGTTAGAAACTGTGCGACAGGCTGCAGAGACTGAATAATGCCAAAGAAATATTGAGGACTTGTTTAGCAACTTTTGATTATCTTTCCATATATTATGCTGTTTCACAGGTACAGAGGATCTGTGAAGGATTATTTCTATAAAAATCCAGAGAATCTAAGGAGAGAGGGCCAGGCACTGCACCTATTTAAAGCAGACTTTGCCTGAAGCTAAAGTTGAATGTTGAGACCTCCAGGATATGTGTTGCTTTCAGCTCATACTAGTTCTGTTCGGCAAGGAGCAAAGAATGCTGCAGATCTCTCTCAGGCTTAGCTTGAAAAATGGTAAAGAGAGTTCTTGGAGTTGAGGATGGAGCAGCATTCAACAGTTTTGAGAGGAAGTCCCCCGTTGTTTGCTTTGGTTCATGAAAACGCCGACAGCTTGAATAGCAATAAAACAGAAAGAAAAATTTATTCCTTACCCATTGGCTTTCTGTTGAAATCCTGAGGATCAAGAAGATCAAGAAGATAAAATAAAGACATTAATGTCCTCACAGTTCTACTTTGCCAAGTGCCTGGATGCTGTTGTAGTCCAATGAAGGGTTAACCCTGTAAATGTTGACAACATTAGGGTGAAATGTGTTGTTTTCACCACTGGAAGCTGAAGTTAACTTCTCATAGTTCAGTGATCACTGGTAATCTTTCCATGTCTCTCTAACAATAAGTTTTATCTTACTTATTGTAAGCCCTTGTCTCTGGACCAATGGTGAGTTGGAACAGTCATTTATTCTTTCTGTTGGCAAGTTACAGGGAAAGCCCTTCTAATTTTTTTCTAATTCGATGGGGCCTAAGTATTTCTGATTTTCTGGAGCTACTCAATCCAATTTGTAGGTGAGAGTTAAAGCTTGTGTTTTCACAAGAACAGCTGTTCAGTAAAAAGCCAGAAACGGCAATGTTCTTTGAATAGTGTACTTGTGTGGAATAATTACTAAATTGGCCAAGAATACAAAAGTACAGCATTGTTCCCACATTAAGGAAAATCATAAAATCAAGAGGCTTCTGAGGTAGAATACAGCCGCAGCTGGCACATGAAGAGTGCAACATCTGCGATTTCCCTGTACAAGGTTGTTTGCGAAACTACACGAGGGATGGAACGGAACACAATTGTTCCGTGGCCTTCTCTTGTGACGAATAGCAGATATGGGAACGAGATGGTACTACGGAACAGATAAGCAGCCTACTTGCTTACTACGAAACAGATAAGCGGCCCTACTTGCTACCCGAGCCAACATTTCGTCAAATGTTGATGAAATGCTGTCCTTTGTGAGAACTTTGCTCATTACAATGTACCAAAACACACCTCCATCCCGGAGGCTACCCGCCCCCAAGGTGCGACCACTCCTCCTTGAGTACACCAATCATAATGAAAGTATTTATGACTAAAGTCACTCAAACTCCACTTTGAAGATAAAAAATAGTATAAAAATTGCCCAAGAGAGGGGGGATATCAGGGGAAGACACCATTGTGAACAAGTCGAGTCATCACTGAACAAGTCGAGTCAGTCCATCACTGACTTCGGGGACCAGTCAACGGGCTGAGCCTTTCTTCCCCCCCCATAGGGACACTTTTGGGTGAGACTTAGATTATACCGAGTGTTTCCTCGGGGAACTTAGAAATTGCTCTAGAGAATCTCTTTCCTACATTTATAGCCAGGCTGTATTGTTTATAACTTTGTCGCGCGTTTCATATACTTAACACTATCTTTATTTGCACATGCTTTGCAGACAGTGTATTTATCACCGGCAATCCTGACAACCTCTGTATCTCTTGTTTAAATAAACTGCACTGTTTAAGTAGCTGGTCATTTTGGTTTCTCACTGAACGCGACCAAAGACTCGAGAGTGGCCGTGCTAGTTCATGAGCACGACTAGACTGAAGGCGCAGTCCACTATTAGTGTATCCAAATCGTAATAGTTTAATACATATTAAACGCGACTGGACTGATAGTGCTGAATTGGGCATCACTCAGAATTTAAACCCAGCCGCACCTGGCCTCCCACCTCGGTGAGGAGTGTTAGAACGCAAGGGGGTTCATCTTCTGCCAAAACCGCTTTGCCCCTTTTCACGCAACAGAATTTGGCGTAGTCGGCAGGATTGCCATGGATAAACTGCTGCAAAAATATGATTGTGCCCCTTCCCAGGCTGGGAAGGAGTGGGCCCAAAAATTTTGGAAGGATGAAGAGAAAGTGGTGGAACGTATTGAAGAGTGTCGGGCTTCACAAAAGCTCAGAGTGTTAGAATGCAAGGGGGTTTATCTTCTGCCAAAACCGCTTTGCCCCTTTTCACGCAACAACTTGTTGAGAAGCTATTTATACTTATGTGTTGTTACTTTCTTTCTAAGGTTGAATGTATGTTTTGTGAAAGTCCGTGTAAATTTTTTATTTTTTTTACTATTTTGTGCATCTAGACAAAGGGCAGAGTATACTGGAAAAATAGTAAAACAAAGTACGGATGTCAAGAAAATGAATTATTTTATCTAAGATCTTGGGAACTAAAGTATGATGGCATTGGGAGACAGCTTGAGGACTCTGAAAATATTATTTTCATTCAAGCCCATCTCACCTCTAAAAGTTTAATTTTAATTTTAATATATTGAAAGCCTCACCATTTGAAATGATAACTACTTCATACATCACATATGTCATTCACTCTTTAGATGAAGGCAGCTATCAGGACTAGGGCAGGGTTAGTTTATTTGATCTCGCATGATGTTTCATAATTTTTCTGACTGTTCGCTCATCTCAGATGGCTGTAGATCATGTCAGTAATACAAGCTATAGCTAACGAGGTTGCAACCTTGTACGGCGCTGGTCATATTACTCCCACTCTGGAACCTCCCAACAATTTCCTTCCTAAAACCCCTCTCATGGCTTGTGTGGCACAGGGCATTCAATCTTCCTAAATGCAAACAATTGACTTTATGGCACCTCTTGCTCCGATTGCAGATAACCCTGATTTTCCCTTCTCATTGACTGCTGATAAATGTTTGATGCCAGCTGGGATTAGTACTGTGCTGTGGCTCCCTGCTAATGAAAAATACTGCTTTCAGAGAATTCGCAAGGCAATCCCATGTTCTTAATTTGACCTGTTTCATTCCTCACCGGGTTCTGTACTGCAGGAAGTCAAATAATGCACGTACAGAGAAAATCTCATGGCTTCCTGCCTGGAAAGTATTTGGTGAACAGAAACCTGTATTTTGAGTTCAGGCGATTTTATTTCTTTCCAACATTGTTGACAGTGAGTCTTAGTAGATCAAGAAATGAGTGTGGGGATGCCAGTGAAAAGGATTGGGAATATTCTGTTGTGGATCTGTATATTTCATTTTATTTGGAGGTTAGAGAGCTCATTTCCAGGTTATGCATACAACCCTTCCAGGTTACATATACAACCCTGATTATTCAATAATGATAAGCCTATATTATCACAAGGAGCAGAATTGTCTTTATGCTCAGAAGAGTACATTGGGATGAAAGAGAAGTACATTGGGATGTGAGGAATACACTATTAAGTCTGGAAACTGAGCATTTTCTGTCCCCTGGGAGCCGTCTTGTCACAGAGGGAGTAAAACCAGGCTTTCACTATTTTATTGCATAGAAATCGTATCTGTGAGCACCAGCGATGCCGTAATATTGCACTTCCCTGTATGCTTTGTGTTCCTTGAGATTGAAAGTCTCAGTCTTGATTTGGCTTTTATGCAAATGCTTTGTATAGTTGTTCTGTCTTACGTCTTTCTGTATACTTGGGTAAGGATGTGAGAGAAGCTCCACACGAGCCAGCAACATGTGCTGGCAGCGCAGAAACCCCCCGCAGCCTGGGCTGCATCCCCAGCAGCGTGGGCAGCAGGGCCAGGGGGGGATTCTGCCCCTCTGCTGCGCTCGGGGGAGACCCCCCTGCAGTGCTGCCTCCAGCTCTGGGGCCTCAGCACAGGAGAGACATGGAGCTGTTGGAGCAGGGCCAGAGGAGGCCCCGGAGCTGCTGGGAGGGCTGGAGCCCCTCTGCTGGGAGGACAGGCTGAGAGAGTTGGGGGGTTCAGCCTGGAGAAGAGAAGGCCCCGAAGAGACTTTATAGCGGCCTTCCAGTCCCTGAAGGGGGCCTACAGGAAGGATGGGGAGGGACTCTGGAGCAGGGAGGGGAGCAGTGAGACGAGGGGGAACTGTTTTAGACTCAAAGAGGGGAGATGTAGATGAGATATTGTGAAGAACTTCTTTGGTGTGAGGGTGGTGAGCCCCTGTCCCAGGTTGCCCCGAGAAGCTGTGGCTGCCCCATCCCTGGAGGGGTTCAAGGCCAGGTTGGACGGGGCTTGGAGCAACGTGGTCTGGTGGGAGGTGTCCCTGCCCAGGGCGGGGGGGTTGAACTGCGTGGTCTTTAAGGTCCCTTCCAAACTAAACCATTCTATGATTCTGTCTAGAATATATAATTTATTCTTAAGCTGCAGCTTGTGATAGCTGTAGCTCATCTGTCTGCTTCCAGAGCACAGCTGCTCCCTAGAGAAAACAATCTTTCACTTGAGAGTGGGTAGCCATAGTGGCTAGAAAAGGACCGTTTAACTCAAGGAAACCTCAACCATACCAGCTTTTCAGTTTCAATGAAAACAGCGGATGTGGTTTGTGTCATCCATCAAGTTTTCTAAGAAAAACGGAAGAAGTTTGGCCATGACACAGAGGAAGTGTCCTGTGTGAAAAACACCTCCATTGTGGAGACCTGATGGGAGCTGGAGGGTGCTGGGGCTGCCGACTCCAAGTCACTGAGGACAATTGCACGATGGGTTTTTATTTTGCATTTTGTGCTCCTCTCCCCCTCTTGATTAAGCGTTGGTTAATGGAAGAACAGTTACATTTGCACTGTTACAGTGGTTTCCAATGGCAGCAGTAATTTAATTGAGTTAAAACAGTCCGGGGTGTGACTGCTGTGAAGGACGAACTCTGCATGGTCTGTCCTGAATGGATGTGTCATAATACGTTGGATAAATATTCATTTTAGTGAAGAGATTGCTGGTTGTATTGGATGTAAAAGTCCAGGTTCTGGTAGCAGGAGGGTTGCAGGGGCAGCCTCTGTGAGGAGAGGCCAGGGCTGCCCCGAGCCGGACACAGGCGGTTCCAGCCGGTTCCAGCTGTCTCCAACGGCCCCTCAGCAGCGCTGGTGGCGCCTCTGGCAAAATATATGTCAGAAAGGGCAAAACATGGCACGGTAGTGAGGAGTGAGGAAAAAAGTGTGAGAAGCAGCCCTGTGGGGCAGAGTCGGGGATGGAGTGAAGCTGAGCCGGGGAAAAGGGGAGGTGCGGGGAAGGTTTTGTTTTAATTTGTCTTTGTTTCTCACTATCCAAACACATTTCAATTGGCAATAAATTAATTTTCCTCAAGTTGAGTCTGGATTGCTCGTGGTGGTAATTGGTAAGTGATCTCCCTGTGTTTTACCTTGTCCCACGAGGGCAACGGAGCTGGTGAGGGGTCTGG
>VWZL01003403.1:10926-104327 GCA_013396915.1 Stercorarius parasiticus | reverse complement strand
GGGCTCTTCTCCCAAGGAACAGGCCATGGGACAAGAGGAAACGGCCTCAAGTTGTGCCAGGGGAGGTTTAGGTTGGATATTAGGAACAATTTCCTCACAGAATGGGTTATTAAGCATTGGAAGAGGCTGCCCAGGGCAGTGGTGGAGTCGCCATCCCTGGAGGGATTTAAAAGACAGCTAGACATGGCAGTGTTGGGTTGACAGTTGGACTCGATGATCTTAAAGGTCTCTTCCACCCGAAACGATTCTATGAAAATATGAGTTTTTCCATCTTGTTTTCTCCACCTGTCCTGTTGACGAGGGGGAATGAGAGAGCGGCTGGGTGGGCATCTGGCAGCCAGCCAAGGTCAAACCACCCCACTGGTGCAGAAAATACACACAGTTCGTGCTTGGTCATATAAAAAAGCTTGTTGTTGAGCACCAGCATATCCTAGCAGCAAAAGAGAATTATGATTTCCTTGCTTTTTCTGCTTGCATGAGGAGGTTGCTTTCAAGAGTATTCCACCTTTACAGCGATAGACTGTATATTGCTCCGCATGTGTGTGTCACGTTAGTACCAGCTGACTTGTCTTTAAGCACTAAACTGAAATGTATCTCTAGTTCATATCCTGGGACTTGTGGACAGTATTTTTGAAAAATAGACTCAGAAAGTGTGAAGTTCCAGATATTAGTGAATTGTACAGGTCGGCTTTCAGAAATCAAACTTCAGGTTATGATAGAACTGTAAGAAATAAACAGTTGGTTTTATGCAAAGCATATATTCTATTACATTTTGGCTTTTTTTTCTCCTTCTAGATAAACACCACGTCAATGGAAACAGAATGGTAGAACCTTTCCCAGAGGGAACACAGATGGCTGTATTTGGTAAGACATCAGTTTTAAAATAAAAACTCCAAGCTGTATATTGTTACTGCATGCCAAATTTCTTAATTTCAGCCTGAATCCTTAGAGTTTTAGAATGTGGGTTGCTATTGCCATTTTCTAATCACTACAGTCAGCTAAAGCCACTGGTCATTTTGGGAGATGTCCATTCCCCAAAAGAAGCATATGAGAAGTACTTTTCTCTGTTATACAGACAGAAAATTTAAACCCTCATTTTGTTCCGTAAAAATTCCCAAATAGTAGCTTTTTATGTATGATAATTCCTGTAAGATCATTCATTAGTTTAAGCAAAATTCTGGAGATGATCCATAATTCTCCAGACCTTAAGTCATTCAAGGAACTCAAACTGTTGGGATCTGCTGCACTTGCAGAGTTGTTACCACTTACATGTCCCAAACCAAACCTGCTGGTTTGTACTTTACTTTGTGAATAGTCCCATAGACTTCCTGCTGGGTGCCAGCAGAGCTGGAAAGGTGGCCAATGGTAAAAGAGAAGATGTTTAATTTCATTGTATCTTATTTTCTATGAAAATGTCATTCTTTGTAAAACTTGAAAGAAGTGTTTCTCTGGGGAAATGAATTACTTCTGGAAGAAAGAAACATCCTAAAATAGGTTAGAATCATCATTTTTTCACCAAGATACGGACTTTACCCAAATGTGTGAATCAACAGAGCTGTCATTTCTGAATGCGCTAATGTTAGTCCTTAAGGACAAGCTTATGGAATTTACTAGGGAAGAAAAAAGTGTATTTCTTTGACGATTATTTTTAAAACTTATTGTTACAGAGAATGAAAAATTTCCTAACCCTGTTTCGAACCATAAGGTTGGATCGTTTAGAAAGGATATAATTCTCTATTAACTTCTACAGGATGGTACAAAAGTGCCTTAGGAAATTTATAATATCCTATTAAATGTTTATCTATCTGGGATGTTGAAGTAAATTTTAAATTACTACTTGATACATCTGCTATATCATCTAGCCTGATGGAGTTCTAAATCATAATAAGTGCAGGTCAGGTATATAAAGCAGTCGTCGCTATTTTTGACCTGGGCCCATTCTAATAACATATATATCTAAACTTTGGCAATTGCAAGGCAAAGTGTGTAACAAGAAATATGTAAAAATGGAGGATGTACCCTGGAAAGCAGTGATTCTGAGAATCAATGCTATATAAATGCCCAGTATGATGTAACAAACAGAATAAATGCAGCCTTCAGATAAGAAATCAGGGGTACGGTGAGTAGGCATTAGCAGGCAATTTTACACCTGCACGCATTGTTTCTGAGACAGATACCAAAATACATTCCACATCCTATTGAGCAATTAGGCAGAATTTATTAACAACAGCAACAAAAAAGTGAAACACTGAAACAAACTATTGAAGCAACCAAGAGAATCTGCATATCATTGTGTCTTCAGATACAGACTTGGACAGGTAGTGGGGTGCCTAACCAGAGGTTTCACATGTCTTGGTCTCACTGGACTGCCAGTTGCCAAACCAGGGGGATGCTGGTCTCCTGCAGTCCTACGGTGTGGATATCTCAGTAGTCCATGGGCACCTGGAACGAACCTAGACACCTGTGTCAGACACCCATTCACCCCAGATGCTTCCTGAGGTTATGCATCAACAGAAAACACGTTATTGATCTCCATAAAGGCAAAAGTAATAGAAATTATCTTCCCTACATGATACAGTAGATGACATTAGATAATCTAATCATCCCTACGGATGTTAAAAATTATGAATCTGTATTTTACAGGGGAAAGTAGCCCATGTCAATATGGCATTTTCTCAGTCATTGAGCTTAGCGATGGTGATCTGAGCTAATTTATAAAAAGAAAAGACACAGTGTAAATATTTCTAAAACCTGAGCAGCGTCTGAAAGTTCTTATGTAGTAACAGTTTACATATCTGTCTGGAATGAATTGTTGATCTTAATCTATTTTCAAACAGAGCTGTATTCATATCTGAAATATTTAGCAATCCTATGTGGAATGTGAAGAGCTAATTTAACCATGGGCCCTAATTTATTACTCCCAAAAATATCTTTTCAATTGATTATTGCAAAAAATCACAGTAAGCCTTAACTTCCCTGTGGAGCTCGTGTTTCTGTAGCTACCACGGTTGAACAGGAGAAATGGTTTGTGGGTGCCCACCTTCAGTTATGATCATGATTTCTTCAAGTTCTCTTTAGAGTTCCTCTGATCCAGTAATGTCTTTCTGCCAATATTCCCTTGTCTGTGGATTTTGGGAACATCAAAAAATTCTGAGAGTGGTGGAATGAGAGGTTGATTGATAAATGCTTTGGAGCTAATGGAAAAAGATTGTGTGTTAGCTTTAGAGTTTTAAGGTTAAGATGGATGTAGAGATTCTTTGAATTTCTTACAGCAGGCAGGGTCAGAGAGTTCTAGTATGATGCAATATTGATGCAGTCTTCACTGTTTAAATTTTTTAAAGCTCCTTCTTTATTTGCTGTGTGATGGTTAAATCAGCTTTCCAGTGGCTGTGGTGGGTGCGTGCTGTGCTGTGGTGTGTGCATCTACTGGGTATATCACTGCTGATTGTACACGATTTGCAAAATTTCATAGAAAGTAATATCCTACTTACAGAATTTCAGTGGAAGAGCACAAAATCTTATTGGACATCCTGCTTTGATTAATTTCTGAGGAACTCCGTTATATTCCTATTAAGCCTGGTAACTTTTGTCATTTTTAAATTGCCCTAGATTTTCCACAAGCTTGTGATTGCAAATGTTGGGCTAGGTGGTGAAAACTCATGCTGCTGCCATCTGTGCTGCGAATAAATGGAAAACCTACATGTTCTTAGGTTTACTATTAGACCTGAAATATAGTGCTATACAAACATGACTCTGATGATAATTGTTGTCATTTGTTGTCGTTGGCATCCCATTCTGATGTGTGGTATAGAAAAATGGAGCTACGGTTCAGTTTTGCTCCCTCCAAGGGCGCAGTGTTTGCTGGTCCCATGTGAATGGGAACGAAAGGAAGCCCTCAAAGAAGAAAACAATTATTAGTAATTCTTCTGCTCGGATTATTACTCATCCTGTCCATGTATACTCCTGTTAGGAGCAAGTTCTTTGTATTTTAGGCCTCTGTAAGCTAGGGGGAAGAAACTGAGCTCGTCTGAGCTCGTAGACTTTCTGCCTCCACCTTAGCAAGAGAGGGCTTCTCACACCTCTTCTCCAGAAACATCCAGTAATCCTTTAATTGGCCTTGCACAGCGACAAGCCTCGAAGAGCAGTAGTTACTACGAAGTAACCCCCTTTCTTAAGAAGATCTGCAAAAGCTAAAAAATAGTAAATAACTGTATGATTTTGTAGATATAGCATACTTGCAGTGAATTTTCCTGCTGCTTGGGTAGTTTTAGATTTCCCACTAAAAATAACAGTATAAAATGTAATGCCGGGTTGTAAACACTAATCCTTTTACCTGCTTGCAAAATGCGGTTAGATTGCACTCCATCTTCTGCAAAACCTCCTTCAAGATGCTCTTACTAATGCTGCATTATTTACTTTATGATGTGACTTCTTCTTTTGATCAAGGTACAGGGTGAATGTTTACGGGTCATTGTTCCTGCAGCTTTCCCATTTATAACAGAACCTCACAGTTTTCCAAAGACTATTTAAACGATCTTGAGATTCTCCGATTGTCTGTTTAGCATCATTAGCTGCCTAAGATACACCTATTGTTCATTAGAATAAAGAGATGCGTCCTTGTTTCTACAACGGTGAAAAAGCTATATTTCAAGGGTGAGGGTGACTTTTTAATGGAAACTTTTAATGCCAACCATCCAGTGACCTCTTCATCCAGTTTCCAGCTAATATTGAAGCACTAAGAGCACAGGAGGTGCACTGGGACTGCTCAAAGCCTCACTGGAGATGCTGGAGAATGCTATATCAAAAATCGTTGTGTCCCTTGAAGTAAAGAGGGGGTGTATTCCGAAGTTCAGCGACTGAAACAGATGAAACTCGGGATGGTATGGGTTTGTCTTACGGATGGTGAAGCAGAATCCATTCAATAAATACCTTCCAGAAAGTTTTCTTGTAGTTTTTATGGCCATAGATATTTTCAATTTAGAGCATTTTGCCTGTAGTGACTGATTTTGACCAAAAACCTAAACAAAAGTCAAAACCTGAACATACATTAGAGGGTTGATAATGTTTTGAAAAGAAGCAATTTAGGGCCTAAAATCAACTTTTGGATAAAGGTGTAAAAAAATGAAAAGAAATGCTTCGAAGTTGCAGAACATATGCAAATATAAATTAATATTTCCATCAGTGCTATTGTAATTCTTTGTATATTTTAAACACATTTAAATGCACTGCTGTATTATGCTCAGAAATATTTCTGGTCAGCGTTTCTGAATTTTAAGTGCATATTTTTCTTATCAACTGCTGCTATTGCAAGACTCTGGTTTATCCCAGAGCACCTATATAGTCACTGTGCTTTATATGCTACCATATTTCTCTAAGAGGAAGCATTGTGCATATGGTGCGTTCATAGAAGGGCTCTTATTTACCTTTAGTAAAATCTGGCAATATTTCAGATTTGTAATTACAACACTTTTTAAATAGGGGACTAAATTGTGTTGTATTTGCTTGACATATACTGGCTAGTACTGGGATAATTGGTTTCTTGATGTAAACAAAATATAGACAGAAGTAGGATGTTAAGTAACTGATAAGATTTAATTACAGACATGTCTGAGTTGGCAGACAGATCCAAGCTTGTTCACCTTCTGCTCTCCACTTACTAGACAGCAGCATGTTCCAGTAATTCTATAGAGCCTATTATTGTTGTACTTTGCCTGAGTTATTGAGTCGAATTGAGATTCAGACCTACCCTATGCATTCCCACAATTCCCACTGCTTCTGAAGGTTATTTATAAACTAAAATAGTATTATACCAAGATTGTGCAATTAGCCCTGGGCAGAGCCTGAGGTATCTCAGCCTTTGGACGTGGGCTGTTCAGCCGCCTCTGCCGCGCAGCATCACACGGTACCTATGGATGTGGCTTGTGGAGGTGGAAAGCTGAGCTCCTCAAATAAGACCTGCTCTTGGGTGGTTCAACCCAAGGCTTGATCCGGCTTGATCAGGGCAACTTTTCAACTAAAGGAAAATAATTTCACTTGAAAGCGGGATGATGTATTTAAGAATTGATCCCTCTATATAGAGTTTCTTTTACTCAGTCGCGAAAGATCTACTGGTGACCACGTCAGATAAGAAAATGTGTTAAGAAGTCCTTTGATCCGTCTCAATTACATTTTCATGATGAACTCCATACTTTTCACCGGGAAAAGAAAATCGCAGGAAACAAAGTTTGGACCCCAAGAGAAATACCTTTTTTGTAGACACTAAAAATAGAATGAACAATTTTTCTCTGTTGCTTAAAGAAAAGGAAGAAAACTTTAAACCATGCTACATGTCAGAAGATATAATTTATATCTCTATCTGAAGAGAATATAGGACTTCACGATGTTGAAACAGGTGTGTGTGCTGTGACCCAAATTGTAGGAGAAACATCTCCAGCAATATTACCAGATGTTACAAGGATCACATCGTGGAAGAACTGAGAGCCAGAGGGAATGTCTTCCAGAAAGATTCATGTTTCTCATGCTAATTCTCTTTCAGCATCTTGGAAAAGTGAAGGAAGCGTACTAACTGGCTGGGTTTGTAAAGCACTGAAATGTTAATGTTGTCCTGTGCTCTCGAGGTGGTGTAAAAATAGACACTGAACTTTCTGCAGTTCTGCAATGAGAAAATAAACCTGTGAAGACATGGCATCACAAAAAGGGATTGCCTAAGGGGAGGCTGCTCCATCCCTAAACCAAAACCTGTTCCTGTTCTTACCTTTGCAGTATGTTTATTAAAGAAATATATCTTTATTTCCTATTTTCTTTTTTTATCTTCCAGATATTGACTTATGGCCAGTGTCTTTTTGTTGCCTCCTCCAGAGAACTGAAATACGACCCAGTTCCCTGCCTTTGCCCTCTAGTCCTGGTCCATCCTTATTGCCACCGGTGCCTAAATGCCCTCTTCCTTGTAATCCGACCTGAAGTATGATCCTGGTTTGCTGGTCCAAACTTCCAGACTTATATCAGCTCTAAGCAATTGCCAGGGAAGGTTCTCTGTTTAGGATTTAAAAATCTAACCAGGGAGGTCCTGAGTTGAAAATTTTCCCCTAAGACTGTTGTAAAATAAGGTGATAAACACAGAAATAAACATAATTCCGGGACCTTTTAAAAATAAAAGTCTGAATATTCAGTTTCTCTTGTCATATCATAGGCATTACGCATTAAATGCAGGTGATCAGATTCGCTAGCATTGTGCATCAACTTTGTGGTAGTGCAAATGGCCGGTTGCAGAGCACTATGCGAGACAGACCCAGATAAATACAAAATGCTACAGTCTGCTCGGTCTTTGCCAAGGACATTTCCTGACATTTATAAACACTAATAAGAGACAATAAAATATCCCTAATGCAAAGTGAAAGCTGTCCTTGATCAGCACAACCCTTCATAACATTTTTTTTATTTCAAAGGATCCACATCTCTTTTTCTTTTTGCTTCTGAAAACAAAAGTAATGTGGCCTTCAAACACAATATCTGTCCTTCTCCATAGGGCACTTGTTTATGTTAATTTAGCTTTCTTGAGGTAATGAAGAATTTAGCTTTGTGTGGATTTCCACTTAGAGTGTGTATTGCACATTAGTGAGGATCTGGAGGTTTTTAAAAGTTAATCAGATTGCAGCTTTTCAATCAACAACGTTCGCCTTAAAACAGCCATTTCATTATGTTTTGGGGACTTTCCCACTGAAATGAGTAGACGAGACATAGTTAATTTTCCCGGGGTTTGGGATAAGGCTCAGTGTCCTCCAACGGCAGGACTTGTCTCTAACATACATTTTATTTTCCATGCAAAAAGCCAGCAAGAGCACCTAGATTACTTTAGCAGTGCAAAAGCCTCGCAGAGAAGTAATTTCTTGCCAATGATAAATAGGGCTATATCAGTGACTAGGATGAACATATGCTTGGCATCATTCTGAGTTGGTTTAAGTTTGAAATAGAAGTAAATTATCCTGTTAATGACTAGAGGCTGCCCTCGTCAGATTTATACTGCTTTGTGGGAGATATATGTGTGTATGTATGTGTGTGTTTATGTGCTGGGGTATATGATATACACACAAACACATTTAGCATCAGCATTTATCCTTTGATTCCTTTTAATAAAGCACAGAGCATGATGACATAGCATAAAACATAGAGAACAGGGATGATTTATTCTATTCAGCCCTGAAAAATGTGATGCTAATTGTCAGCAGTTACAACAGCAGAGAAAAAGATATATTATCAGGTTTTTGGAGGGATGAAATTGTGTTGTTTTGATAATTTTAGACATACTGTGACATTCACAAAGTATTGTCAGTGCATCTTACAGCTCCTAATGGATTTATCTTTACAACCCTGCTGTCACAGACTGACAATATTAGAACTGGGGATGTGAGACTGAGCGAATGGGTCCTATATTAAAAAATACGGATTACTTATTATTGAGTTCTTCGGTTTGGGGTAACTTAGAGTGATTTTCCTGATTTTCAGGAGTTTTTCTCACCTGATGAAGTTATCGGTGATCTCAAAAAATGCATCATTAGATATCTTGCTTAAAATTGAAGATAAAAAAATCTTCAGCTACTTTTAAAATGCTTGCTCAGAAATGCTCCTGAAGCTTGTGGGAGTCAACCAGAATCTTTATATTGATCTCATTGGTGCTTTCAACGCATCGGGCTGGAATTAATCTCAATAGATTTTAGGTATGTAGTCTAAAGTCATCCTCAAAATTTCTCCCTAGTCAGAGAAAATACATTTGGAGAGGTCAGATCACAACGGCTGTCTTGTAAAGGAACACATCACCCTCTGTAGGTGCCTTGTTCTGTCAAACGCTATCTAAACAACTAGCTTAGACTAAGGCGAATTGATTTGTTTGCATAAATATGTTGCAAATGTTTTCTGCTATTGGAGGTGTCCTAAGGCATTGGAGATGTCCACAGGGAGCTGGCAGGGATGATACAGGTCCCACAGGAGATCCATGCTCTTCTCAGCTGGGAGACGAAAGCAGGATAGGTTTATCTAGGACATCCCAAATGATATGGGATACCTATATTTAGGGATTCAATGTACATATAAAGACATCTAAATGTAAGTGTAACATGTGGGTGAAATTGTCCTTGATCTCCAGCTTCCAAGGACATGGGTCTACCTTTTGGCATGTGTGCCCCTCTTATGCCAGTCTTGGGCAGAATTGCTGCATGAGGCGTCTCAGATGACACCAGATGCTTTTATTTATGTCAATACCGAAGCCTGGACCCCCACTGACCATCATGGGAGCTGGGACACTTTTTCTCACACGTGAACACCTATTTGTATATCTGAATTTGAGACCTACATGCAGTTGTTCAAGTTGCATGCTGAAGCGCGCCCTGGAGGTCTGTATTTCAAGTGCCTGAGGTTAGCTGAGACGAATTGCTTCTAGAGTGTTTCTCACAGAACCCCTTACATCCCAGTATCTGCCATGTACACTACTTGCCCCTGTTTTTAGGGGATTGCCCACAATAGTAGATCATTTTCAATGGCAATCTATGCTGGCTACTACAGGCTCTCTGCTTTTTCTGGCAGACACACACAAGTCTTTTGTCTTTAGAAGAGAGTGAAAACTCCACACTTAAAGAGGGCCAGACGGCATTTTGTTCCAGATTTTACTTCTAGAATACCACCTCACTTTGCTCTCTGGGCAGGACACACTTTAGAAATGAAGGAAAAAATACCCTTCAACATCTACAGGAAAGAAATAATATGATCAGTTTTTCAAATAAGATAGGAACTAATCACAAAAAAAATCTGATTTGAGTTGAACTGTAAGTAATTTTGAAACAGCCGTAGTTATTTGTTTGTGAGCCAGGGAAAACAGCATGCAATATGTCAGGCTTTGAGATAAAATTTATTGGTGTGTCATTGGCTTAAATCCAACATTATGCTCATAAATAATATAATCCTAGTGTGACACATTTCTGCTTGAACCTTGACTGAAAATTATTGAGAATCATGTTATGAATTATGTAGTAGCAGTCATGCGTTCAAGTCAAAAGGATATAACTTGAGTGAAATGCTGAAATGTATTTGTAATTAGCTACACTATCTAAAGACGCCTGGTTGCAGAAAGGGCAAGGTGTCTTTCTGTGTATCCAAAGGTAAAACCCAGAGCCTCGCTGCAGACGCAGGCTAACGGTCATCCAGCTTTTTATTGACTCATTCTTCTGGGATGGAAAGTCTGATGTGCTTGAATGTCGTTGTCATCTATATCACTCTCTTGTATGCTACTAGCACCGTCTTTTGTCTCTTAATTTATACTGGCTCAATATGACCCAAGGCTCCAGACAAACCTTGATGATAATATACAGTCCAACTGCACAGCAGGGTGGGAGTAACTCGGTGTTATTCAGTGGAATGTGCCTGACAAGCCAAGAAAGGGCAAATGTAGGGGCTTAAGCATCAAAACGGTTATACTCAGACTCATCAAGTGTGATGGTGTTTATCCCTGTGGCAGATAAAGAGATTATCACTGCTCTGCTTTATGGAAACCAATAAACCCAAGATCATTTTACTGTGCTGCTGCATTAAAGGTCTGGGCACGTTTTTTAGATGTAGAAGGTTTTTTGGTAGCTCACATGGTCCATCTTACACATTGTGTAGTGTGCTGCTTGGCTGCAGTGGTTATTTCTAGTCTAACAGAAATTCATACCTGGGTTCCTTTGTCCTTACTATCTGCACGCTACTTTGTTCCCAGGCTATCTTCTGGAGATGAAAACTGCATGTGGTTCTGGGAGTAGTTCATCCTGGGCACCAGTCCTTCAATTATGCTGTGAAGCAGAGTGAAATGTCACTCCCTCTGCTCTATGCTATCGCCCAATATTCTCCTGGCAGGCCTTGTATCCACAAATATCTTGGTGTGCTCTCACCTCATGTCCCAACACATGGAGCCCTCACCCTTGGTCTTACGCTATAGAAGCACCACTCTTAATGGATTTGAAATGATGTCAATGGATTTGACACTGATTTGAAACAAAACCCTAAGCTGAGAAAATGTATGTACGCATAGACACACAGCACTAATTATGCCTTAGTGCCATAGGTGACGTGTTTTGCATGGTAAATGGAAGGACAAGGTTGGTGACCGTTTTTCCCATCTCAGAGCTTTCCCATCTCAGAGCTTTAGCTTTTCTTAAATTTCCTAGATCTCGTGCCACGGTATATCCTGAAAAGAGGGAACAGCAGCGTTGCATGAATAAATGAAGCCAGGCCATGAACCACCTGTGGTACAGGCATATTCAGCCAACTGGAGCTGACTGTAGTGTGAGAATGCAGCATCTGTCAAGAATTCATAAATACTCCCGACTTTCACTTGTTCTAGTAGTGTACCTTCAGACAAAGAAGACTGCATATAACTGGAGACTTTTAGTATGGATTTCCTCTTGCTGGCCAGTATCTTCTCTATCCTATTTTTGCTTTCATCAACAGACTTTTCAGTAGGGCACCAATTCCTTGCTGCATGTGACAGTGCCAAAATTTATATTTTTATAAGGTATGTTTGTACTTGAATTTTTAAAATCTTTAGTTAAAATATTGCCTCTTGCCTCATTTTAAAACTAATCTAGGGCCCCTCCAGTTGTTTGTTCCAGACTACAATTATTTATGCTTTACAATGTGATAGACCAAACCCAAGGGTAAAGCAAAGGTGTTTGTAGTCTTGTGGTAGATTTGTTGTTTTAAGAGACTTATTGACTCCACACAAATCATTTCCCAAGAATTCAAGGTACTGTGTGGATCCAGAATGTTTTGGAGCATGTGCTGGAGCTTATAGAAGTGCTATGTTGTTTGGAACCTGAGGCTATAAGAATCTCTCAGATCTCAAGCAGTTGTGCTCTCCCTGGCTGCAGCCTGCTGTGAGTCTAAGGCACTTTGCTGATGGCTCCATCAGTCATATTTTGCCCCCAAACTCCCTTTTTATACATGGTTTTCGGAGGAGGGCGATAAATGTATTTTAACTGATGCCTAAGTACGCAGTTCCTTTCCCTGTTGACGCCTGTTGTTGGAAAGCGGAATAGGAACAGAAAAGAGAACAAAACAGAAATTGTCATTATGCCAGTACATAAACCCACGGTTTTTCCATGTGGTGAATATTGTATGGATTTCTGCACTGCTCGGGTCAAAAGAGCTCCAGCAGAAGGGCAAAAGGGGTGATCAGAAATAAGGAGCATCTTTGTTGTGATTTAACCCCAGCTGGCAACTTGGACCACGCAGCCGTTCACTCACACCCCCCACAGTGGGAAAAGGAGAAGAGGGAGAAAACGAAAATAAAAACCTCGTGCGTTGAGATAAAGACAGTTGAATAGAAGAGTAATGGAAGGAAAAAAAATGGTAAAAGAATATACAAAATGAGTGATGCAATGCAATTGCTCAGCACCTGGTGATCGATTGCTCAGCCCATCCTGAGGAGTGATTCTTCCCCCCCCCAGCCAACCCCCATTTATCTATTGGCCACAACATCTATGGTATGGAATATTCCTTTGGCCGGCTTGTCCTGTCTGTGCTCCCTCTCAGCTTCCACGGGAAGCTGAAAAAGTCCTTGACTTAATATAAGCATTACCTAGCAACAACTAAAACAATATGTGTTATGAACATTATTCTCATACTAAACCCAAAACACAGCAGCTACTGGGAAGAAAATTAACTCTATCTCAGCTGAAACCAGGACAATCTTCTTTACAAGGAACAACAGGGCACACTAGGACTATTCAGTGTGAAAAAGAGATAACCTAGTGGGGTATGAGAGGTCTACACAATGAGGATAGGCATGGGGAATGTAAAAGGGAATTGCTTTTGCAGAATATCTCCCCTTATAAGAAGTAGGGACCAGAAGAAAGGATGCAAGTAGGAGCCAGTTTCAAAATAAATCAGAAAAGCTGGAATAAAATAAAAGACCGTCGGTCTCCTTGCCAAGGGGTTTTCTGCATACAGAAGATTTCTCAGGTTGAAATGGGGCCAGGAGAAATAGCTGGAAGAGAGATCCACTGGGAGTTATTCGAACCACAGCAGGCTCAGGAAACCCTGCAAAAGCCAGAGACTAGGATCACAGTACTGGCAAGTGTCGTGTGTATTTGTCCTTTTCTTGTTCTTCCCTGACTGCCTGCTGTTGGAGACTGTGAGATGGATCCCTATTATAGAATCATAGAATTGCCCAGGTTGGAAGGGACCTTTCAGATCCTCAAGTCCAACCATCAACCCAGCTCTGATAAAACCCATCACTAAACCATATCTCTAAGGACTATGTCTACCCATCTTTTAAATACCTCCAGGGATGGTGACTCCACCACTTCCCTGGGCAGCCTGTTCCAATGCATATATCACGTGTGTGTATCACCTATCATATCGCATTGACTGCTTTTCTATTGCAAATTAATTAAAGCTGTGGGGAGTCACAAAGCTAGAACCTGTGTGCTGAATTGAAAATAGAGGAGTCATTGTTGAAAATGGTGTTGAAAACCATGCAAATGCAAGGCACACTTGTCATTAGCTCCCAGCTGAGAACGATTTGTAATGAGAAATAATAAATTAAAGATGCATGTGAATCTTCTTCTGCTGGACAGTAAAGCTGGGCAAGTTTTGCAAACTTGGTATGCGCTCTAGGAATCGCACCTAACCTGCTTTGAAGCTGTATGTCAAAAAACCCTCCAAAACCCCCAAGGAGGCAAAATGCTGATTTTAAAAAAATAAAAACAGGCAACAGTTCTTTCTGGATGCTCGTCTAGCTTGGCATGGATGTGAGAGACGTCTGTGCCTCTGCACTTGGAAAGCAGGTGGGCTGAAGGTATAGCATGGAGGGACCTCTTACTGCTTCCACCCTGGGGCAGCACAGCTCTGTCTCTGTGACTGCGGTTGGATAGCTACAGTTACCCAAAATGTGTTCGTTGAAGGATCTCTGACCATAGTTTGTATAAGCTAATTTATTTTCCGCTTCAGTGTTCACTCTGTTGCATCTTAGGCTTGTTCGTCATGTACCCCTTTTGACTATTGCTTTATCCTGAAACGCAGTAGTCATAAGTAATACATATTGCATTGCTTTTTTAAAAAAAATCGATAATTACTGATTCAAAACCTGTAAAGAAAGGTTCTGCTGCATACAAAACTAAAAGTTTCTTTGCTTGTTCAAAGAGTTGCTGTACAATGGCGGCATCCAGCTTCATGGTAGAGATGGGAATTCCCACCTTTGCTGGCTGCTGTGGAGCTGTCATGGTGCTTCTTTAATGAATGGCAGTGCGTATGTCTACAGCACATCATGAGGCTCTACCAAAAGCCAGTCTCAAGGACAGAAAGCCTATTTATTTAAGCAAAAGCATGGTACTCCAGCCCTTAAACCAGCCAGAGGCTGTGTGCTTGTGATGCCCTCCAGCTTAACATTCTGCCAACCACAGCCAGAGCGCTCGGGTCGTTTGGAGGACATCTGAGAAAACCAGGGGGTTGGAGAGTGAGAAGGTCATGGACTTCGCTGTGCGTAATGGCAATTCCTTTGCTGAGCCATCAGTGCAGCGCAGACACTCTGCCTCAGCATTTGTTATAGTTACTTTATCTTCAAGAATGACATACCATGTTTTTGGGGAATGAGTGCACGTCAAGTACTGCATAAATGGTAAATGACTAACCACATATCTATTTGGCCTCTGCATGTTCCTCTGGATATAAATTAGTTTTTCTATAACAATCTTCTCTGGTATTTTCTTGAGTAATTGTCATTTTGGGGGGTGGATAGGAAAGAGTTATTCTCTTTTGCAAGTGAGAACGTACCATAATTTTATTGGCTACTAACAGATGAGAAAATAACTCTTGGAAATTCTGTATTTCCATTAAGGACAGCTGTGGTTCAAAATAGATTAATTTTAATGATCTTCTAGGTAGACTTAGAAGGCATTTATTAGTTTGGGCTTTTATTGGAAAAGGGTTAAGGGTATGTTTCTGTGGAGCTGGGGAAAGGAGGACTAAAGGGCTGCTTGTTGAATTGCCTTGTTATTTGAATCTAATTATTTTTTACTCCTGAGCAATTATAGATTGTAAGTTTAAATAATTGTCAGGGTGCCTACAGCTTTCTATTGTTGCCTAAAATGTAAGGTAATAAATAAAATAAGTACTATGAGATTACTTTTTCTGAATGCGTCTATGGCAGTTAATTTAACTTAGCAGTAGTTATCAAAAAGGAAAGAAAAGGCAAGTTTTCTATTCCTTGCAGTAAACAAACTTTGTAAACAAGTTATTATTTTCTGCAGCACAGCCCTAAAAGTGATTCTTATTTTGCTGGTAACAAAATGTTTGTGGGGCTTTGCGTGTATAATAGTAGAATATATTTTGTTTTGCTTCTGTATATTTCAAGCTCCCTAAGGTTGCCGAGAGATTACAGAGATTTTCACAAGACAAGGGTAAGGCTTCGCTATTATTGCAGAGATGAATTTATATGAAAGATACAGTTTCAAGAGAATCAAATGGATTACACAGTGCTGATGACATCTCTTATTTTATGTGTACATCAAGTTCTACTTGAGTAGCAGAGCGCTAAAGTGTGTCAAATGACCGAGGATGATCTAAAATGAATCTCTGCGAAGTGTTGGAATGCTTAGAGCAGAGGAAGATCACAAAATGATTTGAAAGCCTCAAATCAATGGCTGAACTAAAGATGTGATGCTTTGCAATGAAGCAAATAATCAGGTTGATGATAGGACCATGTAGCTCTATCTCAGGCTCTTTCACATATTATTGTACCAGAGGTTCTTTTTATCCCTAACAGACTTTTGAAAGGTAATATATTAAGAAACTACTCCCTTCTTCAAAGGAGATAGAAAAGTGGTTAGACTGAAATTATCTGTGCACAAGCTGGCTTAATTTATTCTTTATTGACTGTATCCTTGGGCATTTGGCTGTGTTAATTCCGACTAAAACTTGTTTCCATTTTGGACACTTCAGAAGTGTGCAAAGAGCTCCTGATGCTTTTATTCATACTCATCACATTTTCATTGATCCAATAGTTTATTTTGTAAGGGAAATTAAAAAGAGTAAATAGTTAAAGGACTCAGAATTTTGACTATAAACCCTGAAATTTTTTTCTGTGTCCTTGGGACACTTCAGTCATCATCTTTGTGGCCAGGAAACATCAGGTCCCTACAGTACTTCTTAAGAATCCTCTTTAATTGATTAGACCTGAAAGACTTGCAATTTTAGTCCAAATATTTTGCACTTAAGGACTGATCGTTCTTACTTTGTGAATAGCACTGCTTTTCTGCAGGTCATATCCATTTTTGGTGCAATATTGCTTTGTATGGGATTCAGTTGTTCGTGGAAAATGATGCCCAATTGTTCCCAGCCATGAGCATTCACTCAGTTGCATTCCCAAATCCCCGAACATGAAAGAAAACATGTATTTATTGGTTTCCAATTCCTGAATTGTACAATTTGTGACAGTTCTCTTTCATGTTTATGGAATGTACTGGTATGAATGGCCCTGTAAATAGAAAACTAAACCTTTGGAGAGGTTGCTGGTTTGTTCTGCATTTGTACCCAGAACCCAGCACAATGGAATTCAAATCTGTGACGAAGGCTTTTATGTGCTGTGGTTTTGAAAATAGCAATACCGCTAATGATAGAAACAAGCCTCAGAGAGAAAATCTTTTACAGTCTGCGTTCAGGCTTGAATTCCCGAAGCCGCCTTCTCATCTCGTTTTTCCCAGTTCCACACCTGTCTAAATATAATGGAATCGATTACTTATACAATGCCAAGTAAACAGAATTAATTCCATTTCATGAATGAAACTTGAAAAAGAACAAAATAATTTTTTATAAGATGGAAATCTTCAGGAGTGAGACGTTGAACTATTTTTTTTGGATGAACTCTCTGTTTTTTGTTAAACATTTTTGATTTCTCTTGTCCTGTGCCTAGTCTTGACTGGATCTGTCCTCATCCTAACACATATTAAGATCACCAGTTGGTATATCTGGCTCAACATGTTGAATTAATCATAATGTTCCGATAGATTTTCTGTATTTGTGGAAGCAGCTCTATTTTGTCGTATTTTCCACATTACTATATTGCAACTATATTCCACTGAAAAAAAGACAAATAGATGAAAGTTGCTACATTTTATCTAGGCAAAATTTTACTGAAGAATACAAACCAACCCAAATATGGGAAGGAAAAAAGTTAGAAAATACTTAGTTTTATCAAGCGGTGGTTCTATCACCCAATAGTCATAGCATGGAAAAGAGATATTTTAAACAAAAACCTGTTAGTTTGGATCCTTTGGTATGTTTCCAAAGGGGATTCTTTGCTTTGTTTTGGAACCACTCAATGATAGAATCATAGAATGGTTTGAGTTGGAAGGAACTTTAAAGGTCATCTTGTTCCAACCCCCCTGCCATGATGGGGGGGGTCATGACATACGTCAGTTGTGGAGTACTTAAAATAATAATTCATAAATTATGGCTCATGTGAGGTTTTCTTATTGTGTGCAAAATGCTTTGATGTTTTTGGATGAAAGGAGCTAAAGACATGTGAATTACTCTTTAAGTATTTGCTTTCCAGAGAAGTCAGAAAACCTGGTTCCCCGGATCCAAGCGTCTGCTGCTAGGCTTCCTCCTGTGGCACATTCCCACACTGGTGTCCGTTTGGGAGCTGGGAAGTAAAGCCCATGAGTTGTATGTATGTGTTTGGGCCGCACATCTTCCAACTCCTTTTAACCTTTCTCTCCTAATTAAGAAAATGCTGAGTGTGATTAATGCAGAACAAATAGATGCAGAAGAGTGATTAGGAATAAAACCTGTACCCCAGGACTATGGAAAAAGGCAGAGCCACAGAAGTGGTTGGCTTTCTTCACTCTCCTAACGTCTACTCCTCTTCCTATTTACTTTTAGGAATGATTCACAGTATTCGTTCTGGTTGTTTAGACCCAAGATGAACTTCTGAACGATTCAGGTGCAGCTCAGAGGTGGATATTACGTTGCACAGTTGTCCTCCCAGCTCTGCCAGGTGGAGGTGGGTGTCACAGGTACAGGGACGGTCTGGTGCATCTCTTGAAGGTCAGGAAGTTTGGCCTCTGCTGCTTTTACATATTCTCCTTCCAGGACACGATGAGAACCTTTCAGATCAGCATAAATGATTTTTTGAGTGGACAGTATCTTCCAGTTTCTGGGAATTAGAGGCAAGAAGTTTCCCAACAGAAGATTTTAATGATGGAATTTTCTTATTATGAAAAATTATTATGTTCTTATTATGTTCTCTTACCAGAGAAGAGTTTTGTTGACGTTCAGGATAAAATTAGTTTAAGTATTCCTGCTTATTGGGTGGGGAAAGAATACTGAGGCCATGATTAAGGCCATCTTTGAAAGTATTTTCATACACTGACTTGTGTATATCCCTGCTCTCTGCTGGTTAAGATCAAAATTGCATTTAAATAGGAATATCTGAAACCTCTTGTACTATAATTGTGAAGTTTAGAGCAACTGTGGTTTGTGCCTTATTAACATTCTTGATACTGGCTTCAGATTTATTTAAATCCTGTTGATTTTGTATTATTTATAACTTGTAACATGCTTTTATGATGGATTGAATAAACACATTTTAAGAATCATTTGCTATCTCTCTATCCCTCTAGTGCTTTTCCCAGTTTGAGTGCTGTTGTTTTATAGGGTTTTTCAAAAGTCGTACTTATACTTATGACATGTTATGCATATTTTTCGTGCTGAAAACATGGCAGTTTTTCTCTTGACAGTAAAATATTCCTTTTCTATTATGATAGTCTGCTTTTCCTTTTACAATAATTCTAATCTGTTGTGCAGATTTTATACAAACATACATACATACACAAACATGTGCCCACACGCGCTTCGAATGTCAGCAGGCACCGTGCAGGGGGAACTGAATTGCCTGGGCATTTGTTAATTTGAATGAACGTGAGGCTTCTGCTTCTCCTATGGAAAAAGAAGCAAACCCAACAGTTTCTCTGGGAATTCATGCAGTGTGAACAGATCACGTCTTGGCAAAATGGTGAGCCAAGAAATTCCTCTTTAGTTGCTCTGTTAGGCAAACTGCATTTTAAATTTCTTGCCGAGGGCTTTGTTTGACTTGCCCCAGGCAAGCTGTTCAACATATTTATCAACCCTGTTGTAGCATTAGAGCCAACGCTTATCTAGGAAGATCATCCGCTTAATGCCATCTGTCATCAGGAGTTTTATTTCTTTCAGCTGAGATTATTCTCCATTTCAGTTTTTTTATACTCCTCCCAACCATTTCTTAGTTGATTGTTTTCCAGTGATCTCAAATATTCTGTCATTGCTCAAATATTCTGTGGTTGCTGCATTTTAAACCTCTAAAGACATCAATAATACAATTTTGCATTAAATCCTGATTGATAACATTAATCCTATATGCATCCAGATGGCTCACCAAAGCGCCCTACATATTACAATGTTATGGAAAAGACAATATTGCATTTCAATCGGAATCTGGAATTCTTTCCAGATTCTCAACAGGAATTTGAAAAAATTCAGAACAAAGACCCTGGGGTAATTCTTGCTGCAATTTTACCTTGGTGCCTATGAGGACATGCCTTTGATGACTTTAGATTTTCAGGCCCTTATTAACTGTTGTGTAAGTGCACAGGCAGTATGGAAGTGTTCACCAAAGGTGTATTCACTCACTTTATGTGTGACTGTGAGATCCAGTTCTACTTTTGGATTCGTGTCCACGATCACGGCGAAGCCAAAGGGACTGGCGTATTTCCCTGTAGAGAACAAAATTTAACTTTCTGGAAGTCTGGTGCTATTGAGTTGCATGAAATCAAGAAAAATTATTGTAACCAGGTGTACAACCACTGTGTATAGACTAAATGCCGGCTGGATGTTCTCTTGGGTTGCCAGGACATCCTGATCTCCTTATTGTCCAAACTGGGAGTCTGATGGGTCCCATTGCAGCTTCCTTGTTGCCTGCTTACCCATCTTCTCTTTGGGTGAGGGAACACGATGATGCCTCCCAAGGTCTCGTGCTGAACGTTCATGGTGAAGCCAAGATACCCCCTTCAACATGTGAAGTACTAAAAATTAACGGTCCCCACAGTTTCAGAGCACACAGCAGAAATATCTCTTTGGCTCAGTACTTAGAAATATCAGTACTTGGACTGACTTCAATCAATCAGCTGTACCAACTGCTCTGCACAATTTTTTAAAGAGAAGAACGCCAATCACAGTATTTGGCGGAAATGTATGAAATGAGCATTATTATATAGGTATATAGCTTGCTGAGGTTCAATTTATTCCTTCCAACTGGGAAAAAAAAAAATCATTTCAGTTCAAAGCAGCTGAGCGTTTCCTTCTCCAGATTTTATAGAGGTAACTAAATCAATCGTATTCAAAATTTGGGCCAAGTCCTATACTGGCCAAGAGAAGCGGGGATACTGGCAGCTGTGTCTTCAGCTCCCGGAGAGATGCTGGCTAGAGCGAGATGCATTGAGGTGGGCCGGTGGGATGTTCTGTTGGCTGTCCTTTACTGCTTCAATGTATAGGAGCAGCCTGTGCCCCCAGCTACTTTTGGCTGGGTACTGCAGCGTTTGAGCAGCTGGCAGAATCGTTGCTTCTAGGGTTTCAGAACATAAGCTGGCACAAGAGCTGGTCTCCTCTGTCTAGTGCGCTCCTGAGCTTTGGATAGATCCTGTCCCACTCCTTGCTCTGATCTGGGGTTAGGGAAGAGGTTTTCAGGGCACGTTGCTCTTTGTTCTCCCACCATACCAGCATGTTTTATTTTTCTGAGTATATGTATTTAAAACTGACATTTTCCCCTGCTTAGAAGAATCATAAATCCTGTTAACAGAAGGAGAAGCAGGATCCGTATCCTTTGCAGTTCATCTTCTGCAGTGAAGCATTGCTATCAACCTGGCATGGGAACAGCTTCTTAATCTGCTGCATGGAAAAGTGCCTTGAAGTGTGGGTGGAGGGATTGCAGGCGGTGGGCCAGAAAAGACTTGGCATGCCAGTGAAATAATGCATTCATTCTTCAGAATATGACAAAAAAGAGTCTTCTGGCTGTCCTGTCGGGCTGCTGGGAGGGCAGGGGAGAGAGAATGCTTGTAAATAAAGCTGGCAGGAGCGAAAGGTCGTTGGGTAGGCAGGCAGAAGTCAGGTTGTGTGTGCACCTGATGCCCAGCGGAGAAGGATGTACCACAAAGGTAAAGGACAAAGGCATGAAAAAAAATGCTCTGCAAATGAAAATACCACATACGTGTACACGTTTTAGAGAAAAGATGAAAATTAGCCAGTATTTGAAAACAATACTTCTGCTGTGAGTTTCTTCAAATGGGAAGAGTCCCTGAAGCATCAGCCTTCTTTAGCAACTCTGGAGCTCAGAGCTTAATAGACTTTAATTAGTGCAGAATGGGTGCATCTTGCGAGGTTGTAGTTTGGATCAGGAATGCCCTTCTGATGCAAATTTGCTGCTTGTGCTGATTTACATAATAGGAATCATAAATAGGAATTTACATCAGGGAACCTGCATGGAAACCTAGTGCTATTCAAAGATGTGGTAGGAACAGCCGTTGGCAAAGGGGGTGAGAAGGAAGGTGAGTAAACGTTACCTTTGCAGGACCGCGTGGTTTCTTGTAGGAGTGGAGAATGTCTTGAACATTGCATACATTTCAAACAAGTTTTCCAATCTGTTTTTTGGTTCTGGGTGATGGCTATTGCATGCAGTACACAAAATAAAGAATCGAACATTATTATGAGGATAGGTAACTTTTTAATTAGCAATTTTGCTTAGGATTCACCTAGCTTATGCCGCAGCATAGACTTCTACATCTGAGCTAGTCACGCTAGTCTATAGTTGTGGAAGAGAAATAGGCAACTTTTTTGGTTTTGGGGGATTTGATTCAACTACGGATTGAAAGATACTCAGGTTTTTGTAATGTCTGCATGTGGTGTATGGGCTTGTTTCTCTTGCTTTAAAATATGCCAACAGCTACATTTGAGATGTCCAGGAGCATTTTGCCTGGCCTCAGGACGCCTTTCGAGAAAGACACCTGTCTCTCCTGAGTCCTGTGTCATTTAAGTCATTCTTGTGTAGATAGATATTTTGGATATCCTAAGGCATCTCAAATGACCCCGGATGGCTCAATTTAGGCAAGTAAATTAGCCCCTGAATGTATGAGCTCCCGTTGCAGTCAATGGAGACCTAGTCAATATGGTTAACGCAATCTTTACCGCTATTCATCTCACTAGAAAGTAAACACCTGTGGTTCAATTCTGCTCAGTTTATCTCTGAATATTTCAAAATTGTTACAGATTATCTTTTACAATGGGATGCTTATCTCTCGTATCAGGGCAACGCTTTGCTTTCATTACTTTAGAAAAATAATTCAGCTTATGCTAACTATTTTTTTACAAATATGCAAATGGTCTGGGTTGCCTATGGAAACACACGTTCCTTGGCTGAGCGTAAGGCTGTGTACAAAAAGAGTTGTTCAGAGGATATAGATGTGTATGGATATAGGAAGAGAAGAGTTTGAGAAAATGGATGTGGATGCTAGAAAGGAATAGGGGTACTAGCCTTTATTCCCAAGTTGTATGAGTAATATTATTTATAGGGATGAATGAACCTTTAAAGACTGCCATTTGAATCTGTTTGGTTTTGAAGTTCAAAAGCAGAAAAATCTTTAAATGCCTTTTGAAATTCCGATTAAGAGTCAGTCAAAACCCATCACTAAAAGAATAGTTTTTGTTTTACAAATTAGCAATTAAAAAGTGACAAATATCTTCAGTGCTTAAACACTCTTCTGTAGTATCCATTATGTTCAAATAATACTTTTTTTCTGGGAACATGAGTACATTCCCCAGTATTTCCTTTTTTTTTTTCCTTTCTCTTAGGAATGCCTCCGGAAGGTCTCTGTCTAACTCTAAAGCTGCACTCGCTTCACCAGTACTGGGGATTAGGCACATTATTTCACGAGTAGTTTAAAATCACATTCATGTTTTCTAGTTACAAATTATAATATGAGTGGCTTATTTTGCTTTTATGTTTCTTTTTCTTACTGTTTTTTACTGTTTTTTTCCCCTCTGAGTTTTATCTAATTATTTAATTATTTCATTTGTTTATTTCATCAGTTTTCTTACGAGAGTAGTAATCAGTAGTGAAAGTAAACTTTTTTGTACTACGAGCGCATGTGAAGTCATCAACTGAGATTATTTCCTAATTTTGGTAATCATTGTTCATGTTAAACTTGGTTTAAGGCAGCCAGTGCTCTGAAGAACAGACATTCCATGAGCTGATGTGTCTTAACTCCAGAATATTATGTGGGGTTTTATTGTTAATATTCCTCTCCTTGTGACAATTTCTCTGTAGAACGTGGCACCACTTTAGCAGAATAACAAACATTAACCGCTGAAAGTATTAATACTGTGGAAAGCAATTTAGTCTTGTATTGTTGTAAATTACGTCCCTTTACTAGCAGGTTGTTTTATTATGACAAAGATTTCAATTTTATCTGTTCTCGTGGATGTGAGGGTTTATTGTTTGTGCAAGGTGCCAGCGTACTTGAGAAATGATGAGAATAGTTCACCGAGAGAATAAAACAGCTGTCTCTCAGAGGCAGGAAGGCAGAAAGAATTCAGACAGAAACTGGAAGAAGAGAAAGTGAAAGAAACCATGATGAGGACGTAGGGCTATTGAGGAGAGAATCCTAAAAAATAGTCATTGATCAAGGAGAATCGGTGACCACTACCCGATGATGAGTAATTTCAGACAGTGCAGTTAGGGATTTATGGAGCATTAAAATTCTTGAAATAAATAGGAAAAGAATGAGCATTTCTGCTTTGTGTTTGAAGTTGGGCCTTTATCTGAACTCAAACCTGAATTTGGGTTGTTGCCTTAATTTTAGGTTACTCATTTGCACCCAGGTGTGGGCCTAGCAATACGTTGTGGGAAAAATTTTGGGTCTGTACTATTCCTTGGCATAGATGAAATAACTCATTCCCCACCCCTCAGCATGCTTGTCCAGCCAATGTTAGCTTGATAAATTGTCTGGAGTCCTTTCTGCAAGGGTCTCGGCATCACCTGCTGCAGACACGGCTGGGATTTTAGGCAACTGGAGCTCAAACTTCCCTTGTGATATTAAATATGCAGAGCACTGAAGTGTTAGTGTTGGGCTGAAGGTTATTTTCCATGTTTTGCATACAGATACAGACTTCGGATCTAACCAACGACCCACAAAACAAATGAAAAGCACCCTTGGAAGCAGTCCAATATAGCCAAAGTCTGCCCACTTCTACGCGAGTTTCAATGCCCTCTTCTGCTCTCTACCTAAATCCAACCACCAGAAAAATACTCAAAGCTGCCTGTTTTTTTGGGACAACATATTTGGGTGAACACTGTCGTGGGGGGTAGAGAAGAACCTGATGAATTCTGAGACCACCAAGTTTAGACAGTCCTAAAAAATAAGCAGAATAACTGGGCAGTGTGTGTAGTTAAATATCTAAATTTAAGATAGATGAGATTTAAGTGGATCCTGCCTCCTTCTTCTTTTGGGGTTGCATACCTAAATACAAAATTTTCTTTTGTTGAAAGAATAAATTATGATTATCAGAAGAAACGAAGTCTGTTAGAGCAGACTGGATGACCATTGAAAAGTTGCGTGCCCAACTTTTCACTGTCTTGCAATGGAATGGAAATACCTTTTTTTTGGAACCTGTGACAGATTTGGTATAAAATAGGCCTTTCACATGATTAAACAATCGTCCCAGTCACGTTGTTTAAAAAATTATGTTTTCTTTTCTGCATTGACTTGAGCAAAATCAGATGTACTTTTCGAATAGATTCTTCATCACAGTCTAATTCTGTAATGCCTCCAAAATGTCCTCATGAATAAAGCAGTGTGAAGACCTAGTCAACATCTAGCTACATCTCTAAGGCTGGGCATGAGGAGGAAAGAACTGCAGACAGGAATCATGAAGCTCAGGGGTTTTATTTTAACAGAAATTTGCTTTCCTACCCCAAGCTGTGTATGCTTGTGTTTCCTTCTGAACTTTGTTTCCATTTGCCTATTCAGTGTGAAAAGGTCAAGCCTTTGCATACCCTCTGCGTTGAAGAATCGTTATTGAGTATTGCCTATGTGCTTCACATCACTCAAAAACACTGCGACAGGAATTTTGGCAGGATGCATGTGGTATTTTTACCAGGAACTTGCAGACATAGCTGTGTTCATGTGCAGTTTTACGTGCGCGCATGAGAAACATGGATAAAAGTATGCTTGTAACCAATTATTTGGTTAAAGTCTTAAAGGCTGTGTCTAAACTATGTGTTCAAACCCTGTCTTCACAATGGACGAAGGAGCGCTTCCCACGTCGCTGCTCCTGGCTCCCTTTCAACTGTGACCCGACTCTTTGGGGTGAGACATACACTGTCCTCCTTATTCATGCTCTGACTTGTAGTGGGAGGAAACCTGAGCATCAGGGGTTGCTGATGTTCTCTGGTTACGCTCTTGGTTTGGGCAATGATGGGACCTCAGGTGCCATTTGTACCCTGCACCATAGACGACGTGGTGTGTGAAAGCTGTATCACCCTGTATCAATTGACTAGACCTAGGGGCATAATTACTGGAGAACTTTTCAGGCTTAATTGAGATAAAATAGTGGTATCAGGTACAGAAATACACTCTAGTTTAAATCATCATTAGATAGGTGATGCGTGAACGCCCAAAAAATTTCTCAAAGAAGAATTCTTGATTGTTCTTTCTGAGAGGTGATTTCAAGAGAGGTCCTACAGCAGTTTGCCACCAGCCTAATTTAGCTGAGGAATCCAAGTCTAATAGCCATAGCTATCTCTGTAGTCAAGGCAGAAAGACTAATATGATCAGCAATTTATATATTCTGTGGGCTGAATTGTCCTCAGGAGATGCCTGCCTCTTTCCGTGGTCTCCAGGAGCAGGATAGCCTCCTAATTTATGTGGCTTAGGAGGAGAAGGAGAAATCTGAGTCATTGCTTCCCTAATTTTTGGTCTGTTACAACTTTAATGTGAAGTTAATCTCTGAAATTTCAAAGAAAGAAGATGCGTCTGTGAGCCATCATAGTTGACAGAAGGGACTGCTTTGTTTTAGGAAGATATCGGTAATTTTTTAACCTGTCATATCAGTGGTGTTATCAATAGAAAACCCATCATGGGTCATTGCTTTTCAAGTGTATTTAATATTTAGCTTATTTTTACTGCCTTTTATTTCGAATGTTTTAGTAAGGGAATAATAAAAGGAAGTATGTTATCACTGAAAGAGAAAATACATCGCTCATAACCAGGGATAAACCAAACAGTACTAGTGTACATGGCATGTTTCAGCTTTAGAGAATGCCCCAAATTGTTGCTAACATTTCTTAACTATTTAAGCTATGAGAGAATTGTGAATGTTAAGTCTTGTTTGTTCCATCCCCCTGGCTTTCACACAATGTGCTTGATTCCTCTTGCCAGGAGAGTTTTGCGAATTTACACCTGTTGACAGTCCAATGTCCTTTGATGATCAGCCACGTGGGTGAATGACTACCGAAATTTTGTCTGAATATCAAATATCTGCATGCATAAATTGTTACATGAAAGCATATTTCTTCCTGGACGGCATGTAATTTAGTAGATTATTACTGCCACCTTTAAAGATGGCATATGCCTGAAAGCAGAAAATTAAATAACTGTTTGCCATTAATACAAATTATTGTGTTTTGACAGCTTGCTAATCAGCTAAAGTAAAAATGGTGCTGTACAAATAGCGCAATTGCCTTTTAAATAACTTTTTTTTAATGTGCGTGAGAATTCTCCTTGTTTGGGCCTTTGAACCCTTATAGGATTTGTCCTCTGTGAGATGTTAATATTCCGAAGCATAAATAAAGCTTTATCTGAGTTGTGCTCTGACGCAGAATGCTGCTCTATGCATAATCTTGGGAAAAATTTGACCATCATGTGCTGGCTATGGATGTTGCTTCCACTATGGAATGTATCAATTAATGTGCAAATGAGTGATTTAGTACTGAGCCGATTTTGACATAACGGCATGTATTTTATGCAATATTCAGGTATGGGCTGTTTCTGGGGAGCCGAGAGGAAGTTTTGGAGACAGAAGGGAGTCTACTCCACTCAAGTGGGTTACGCAGGAGGCTATACTCCAAATCCCACCTACAAAGAGGTCTGCTCAGGTAAGTCTCTCTCTTTGGTTTTTAAGAATCGTGAGCAGAATCCTATCAGATTATGAGGGACACAGAGGAATAAAATGAGTGACTGCAGTGACTACAGAGATTTGGCATTTAGTCAACCCTGGTATTGGCCTTGCGTCCTAAACTGTAATGAAATCTATGGTATGCCCATCCCATTGTTATCTCCTAATAATTAATGAGTTAATATATGTACAAATATTCTGAGTAAAAAGAAAGAATAATTTCTTCAGGAAAAAAATTCTGTTTCAGGTTATGCAAATGTGTTCCTTAGAAAAAGCTTTTCTAGAAAAAGTTTTGATTTTACTTTTGTCTGTATCTGAGTATGAACGAAAATAAGAAAGCACACATTCATTCTTTTTCTTTCCGTATGACCAAGAGGTTGTACGGAGAAGTCTAAATTTCTCATTCGCATTATTATTAATAATTTGTTAAATTTTTATACAGTTCAATGCATGGCATCCTATCATTTCCATGCCAAACCCTTGCATTTATTTTTCATTGCACTCTTATACTAATCCTTCTACAGTACTAATAGCCCAATGCAGTTTCTTTCTGTGATATAAAACATAGAACCACTGGCAGCCAACTGACTAATGTTGCTGTTAAAGGAAATTCTTGCTTTCCTATACTCACTGGTGGAGAACAGCTTGGAGGTTTTCTTTTGGTTTATTTCCTTGTTAACACTTTTTATGCCAAATGCTGAAGTTGATACACTGTTCTCACTGACAATCTGTCACATAGGCTTGATAGAAAGAGTGTAAAAACTTCAGTGCCGCAAACAAATAATGGACACTAGCAACTGTGCAGAAGTGCTGCACGCATCCAAAAAAGCAGAAACTTTCTGGAAATAGTAAAAAAACATGAAAAGAGATGTTTTAATAGAACAGACTATTTCATTTGGAAGACACCTACAAGCATCATCTAGTCCAGCTGCCTGACCAATTCAGGGCTGACCAAAAGTTGAAGTGCGTTATTAAAGGCATTGTCCAGATGCCTCTGGTATGTTGACAATGCTGTACTGATTGGAAATTGCCTTATAAATGCTAAAGAAAACATATAGGTTAGGGAGAATTTCTGGTGGGAACATATTGCAGTAGGCATGCTCTTGAGTGCAAGTGTTTAGCGTATAAAAATTTAAAAATATCTAGACCAAAAAAAAGGTCACCAAGCCCATCCCTGGAGGTGTTCAAAGCCAGGTTGGATGCGACTTAGAGCCACCTGGTCTACTGGGAGGTGTCCCAGCCCAGGGCAGGGGGTTGGAACTGGATGGTCTTAAAGGTCCTTTGCAAGTCTAACCATTCTATGATTCTTTGATTCTTTGCCTTTAGCATTAACTGATGCATAGATACCCAGAACTCCTGCAAAACACGGTAATGAAGAGCATCATCTACTGAAGGTTCAGTAATGCCTGTCCTATTTATCCAAATTTTCCATTACTTCCTAATACTTCTGCAGTCTTGTATTTTGTACTTCCAGCATTTGCCTGCAAAAAAATATCTGTAATTTTTATAAACATATATGGTCCAAGACCTATCTGGTAATTATTGTCCACTCTGTTTAATGGCCTGGGTATTAAATAATTAGATTATTTATATAGACTAGGGATATTATATATGTGATATTAGGAAGGAATTTTTCACTGTGAGGGTGGTGAGCCCCTGGCCCAGGTTGCCCAGAGAAGCTGTGGCTGCCCCATCCCTGGAGGGGTTCAAGGCCAGGTTGGACGGGGCTTGGAGCAACCTGGTCTGGTGGGAGGTGTCCCTGCCCAGGGCAGGGGGTGGGACTGGGTGATCTTTAAGGTCCCTTCCAACCCAAACCATTCTATGAATCTATGATTCTATGCACAGCACAACTTCTCTTTCCCAACAAACTCACGGTTCCAGTACACCAATGGTAGTTATGATGGACTGTTGAGCGTTTCTCCAAAGATACTGGGTGCTGGCTGTTGGCCAAGGGGAGATGTGAACGCACGAGAAGATGGTGTAGCCAGGGAAGTAGAAAAAAGGTACCATCTCTTTCAATTCCGTGCGGTATGGGCTGGTTTTAAATTTCAGAATAGCTCCATAGTATTGTGAGCTTCCTGTTTGATTGAGATACTTTGAAGGCTTCTTCTAGCTACTTTATGTGTTGTATTTTATCAATAGTGAACAAAAATAAAAATGGTAATTAAATGGTAAGAATTCTAGAATAAAAATGGGAAAAATCTTTGAAGTCTATTTTCTGATAGTTTTTTAAGTTTGATTTGTAGTGCAAAAACACAGATGAGATTATTTTTCTAGTGTTTGTTTTTCTATACATTTGCATTATGGATGTTTATATGCCTCCAGATGCTGGACACTGGAGGATTCTTTGCTCAGAGATATCCAGGAACATAAGTACGTATTTCATAGCCTTATCTGCATGAACATAAATGGGACGTGTGTGCGCTACACATTTCTGTTCCTGGCTGGGCAGCTGAGCTGAGTTGGAGAATTTTCTGATTTCTGCATACTATTTTTTTCCTACTTTACTTCCTCTAGCTCTATTTCATTCTGATTTTTTTTTTTTTTTGGCAGGTTTTTTTGTGTCTTTGAACATACTTTTTGGGAGTGTCTTTAAAGAGAACTCTCACAAGCTCCCCTGAGATACTGCTGTCTGACTACTTCCAGTTGCCATAGTTTTCACTGGGAAGAACAGTTCTTACAAAATAGTAGGTTTCAGCGATGCACTGTGTGATTGCCACTTTCTCATTCATCTGTTCTGGCAAGATTGTATGTATGGTAAACACTTAACAGTCATGTCCTCTAAATCCAGCTCTAGAAAGGACATCAGAGCCATCTAAACAGTATCCAGCTGGCAAGTCTTTGAGCTCTGCTTTCAGCCCATGCGGTCCTGAGAATCTGTGCAGGAAAGTTATTTCAGTCCAACACCTTTCTGTCACTCTGGGCTGAAGAAAAAAAGCAACAGTTCTTTGGATGAAACATTGAGCATTTCTTCTAAAAGCACATTGTCAGCTAGACCTCAGGCAAAAGGGTGTGGATTTACTCTTTTCCTCATGCTGATGTCACTCAAAACATATCAGCCAATGGTGGGGTTTTTTGATGCCTAAATGTAGGATTTCATGACATTTGAGGTGTCCGAGAATATCCCATGTGTCATAGTCACATCTGACAGTTTTCCATGGATGACACAGCTGCCCTTGGACATCGCAAAAGTAACTGGATGCCTCTATGTGAACAACTAATTCAAATCTAAGTTATATATATATATATATGTACATTCACTGTCCATTGGAGCTAAAGACATGGGCCGTGCCCTGTTGATTTACGTGTATATGTGCTGCCTACATGTTGTGGAGGGAGGGGAATGTGTGCCTGCTGAGGCATAAGATTTTCCAATCTCTTGTTCTTGGATGCATGCACTGTTCTTGATCATATATGCGTCATGGTGGGGGTGCATGTTATATACCGTAGAATCATAGAATCACAGAATGGTTTGGGTTGGAAGGGACCTTAAAGATCATCCAGTTCCACCCCCTGCCCTGGGCAGGGACACCTCCCACCAGCCCAGGTTGCTCAAAGCCCCGTCCAGCCTGGCCTTGAACACCTCCAGGGATGGGACATCCACAATTTCTCTGGGCAACCTGTTCCAGTTTCTTACCACCCTCATAGTGAAAAAATTCTTCCTTATATCTAATCTAAATCTACCTACCCTCTTTCAGTTTAAAACCATTACGCCTTCTCCTGTCACTACAGATCTCGGTAAAAAGTCTTTCTTCATCTTTCTAATAAGCCCCTTTATATACTGAAAAGCTGCAGTAAGGTCTCCCTGGAGCCTTCTCTTCTCCAGGCTGAATAGCATCTCTCTCAGCCTTTCTTCATAGGAGAGGTGGTCCAGCCCTCTGACCACTTTTGTGTCCTCCTCTGGACCTGCTACAACAGGCCCATGTCTTTCTTGTACTGGAGACCCCAGAGCCAGACGCAGTACTCCAGGAGGAGTCTCACAAGAGTGAAGTAGAGGTGGGGAATCACCTCCCTCGACCTGCTGGCCACATTTCTTTTTCTGCAGCCCAGGATACAATTGGCTGTCTATCTGGACAGCAAGAACACATTGCTTGCTCATATCTAATTTTTCATCTGCCAATACCCCCAAGTCCTGCTCTGTGGGGCTGCTCTCAATCCATTCATCACTCTCTCTGTACTAATACTGCTGATTGCCCTGACCTGGGTGCACTGGGCTTTGGTGAACTTTGTGAGGTTCACATTGGCTCACTTCTCAAGCCTGTCAAGGTCCCTCTGATGGTATCTCTTCCCTCAAGCATACCAACTGCACACTCAGCTTGTATTACCCGCAAACTTGCTACGGGCGCACTCAATCCCACTGTCTATGTCATTTAATTAAGATATTGAACAGTACTGGTACCAATACAGACCCCTGAGGGACACCACTTGTTACTGATCTCTGTTTGGTCATTGAGCTGTTGACTGCAACTCTTTGGATGTGATCACGCAGCCAATTCCTTATCCGTTGAATAAGGAATTCAGCAAACCATCCAGCAAACCATTATCTGCCCAATTTAGGGAGGAGGGTGTTGTGCGGGACTGTGTCAAAGGCCTTACAGAAGTCAAGATAGATGACATCAGTTGCTCTTCTCTTATCCACCCCTGCACTCACTCCATGGTAGAAGGCTACAAGATCAGTCAGGCTTTCTGCTTGGAAAGCTGATCTTTCTTACACTACAAGAAATAAAGTTCCTGCTTGCTAATGTACCAGCAGCCAAGAGGGACAGGAGTATGTTCCATGTACCCTGGCTCATAGAGCCCGCAAAGTTTTCTGTCTTCTTGTGTATTTAGAACGTTCCATAATGATCTTAAATAATATCTTGTTTGGAGACCTCTGAGGACACCACTTCCTTAAATACAATTGATCTTGGAGCATATTGATTGCAATTTGATATTCTGCTTTGCTCTTTATATTAAATCCGTTTCTTCTATCTAGGTATCTTCTATAGAAAAGAAGAAAATTGTGTTTCTTTCTTTTCTCCATGCTTTTAGTATATTTTCTAGAAAGAAAGCGTTGTGTTGCTTCAAGTGAAAACAGGCCCATTTTTCACACCCGTGGGCGTTCCAGTCTTCTGCCATGATCTTCATGTGATGGACTTCATTGGGAAGCAAAAAAGTGATCTGCAGGCCTAATATTAAACTATGTGAGGGGACACTCTTACAGCACCCAGGTGGGGCAACCTCCAACCTCAAGAACTCTGAAAAGCGACATGATTCACCTCTCCGTTAGGGAGGTAGGAAAGTCAGGATTCTGCTTGAAAGGGTCAGATTAGTGTTACCTTGTTCAGATGTGGGAGAGGTCATTTGAAGATTCTCCTATCAGTTGATGGGGTATTGCCTTGCTAAATTGATGCTTAAGAGATAATTGAGTTACTTTGAAGCTTCTGAATACCGTGCTGGAAAATTATTTTTACATTTTGTGGTGATGACCATACAGATGAAAATCTGCAAAGGCATTCTGGAGTGCATGAAGGATTTTGAGCTATTTTGGTGCGTTAGCCTAATGCATAAATACACCATTTTTGGCCAGCATTAGACAACCCAGGATGTTCATTCAGTGAGAAACATCTTTTCATATTTTGCTTACAGATGTTCAGAACAATTCTGTTTATCTGTATATTCATAAGCTTTCTGAAATCTGCATAGCTCAAGTGGCACTGAAATCAGAAGGGAAAAAGTCTGCTGTTGTTATTCATAAACTGGTTATGCACAATTACCATATAAAATATGCAGCTAACGATGATTTTCTTAAAAACAGGGCTTATGGTTCAAGCTGTTAACATCTAAGCAGGCCATTTCATTTTCTTTGGGGTTTTTTTCTTTGTTTTCTTCAGTGACTATAACGTAAGAAAAATAGATGAATATGCTTCTTTATTAACCAATGTTAGTGAGAAGGCTTAATGAACATAACAGTATTTTTAGTTAGTTCAACCAATTTATAATCTAGTCAATTCTCAGTACCTTTCTGAAGCATATTCTCTTGTACACAAGTCACATTTCTTCATAATTAACAATGCAGTATAAAAGTATGCCACATGGACTTAGATTCTGTGTTGAGTTACAGAAAATACTTGATTGTGAAGTTGTTTCACATTTCCTATGCAGCAAACCCACGTTTTTCTGAGGGACAGTATTGCCTTTTGCATACCAATTAGTCTTTTGATTGATTCTTGTATGTAGGAGCTCCAATTCTCCTTAAAATGTCCAGGCTTCCAAAGGTCATCCGGAAGACTTCTAAAGAGCCGATGGAAGAGGGCAGAGAAAGGCAAAATTAATTTCTTGCTCTGTTACCTGCTATCCCTTTGGTCAGTTGGTGATTTACAAAGTTAATTCCATCTCTACTTCATCTTAGTTATACTTGAAAGAGAGGGCAAGGCAACCAGTAAAGTCCACAACAGGTTGATGATTAACATGTTTTTGCTTTAAGAATGGAAATGGCGTGCAGAGGGTTTGACTCCATGACGTGGGGCTTATATTTGACGTACTTATGCATAAACAGCATGATCATTAAAGCCAACAGCATAAAATCTGACTAGCATTTCTCATGAGTTATTAATAGCTGTATAGAGAAAATGTAATATGGGAAAATATTTATTTCCTTCTCAGATTTCCCATGCTCTACAAAATACAGATGACTGTCCTATGGCAAACTAACAGTATGTTGAGACAGTGCCTTATATTACTTGAAAAGCCCTTCGTTTAGACATCACAACACTATTCCAAAATGGGTCTGACTCTCCTAAAAGGTTTAAATGTATAATTAAACTAGAAATATTCCCTTCACTTTCCATAGCTTATGAAGGGATCTGAAGGTTTTCATGAACAGAAACTAAGTCCACAAGATTAAAGTTGCCAAGCAGTAATGAGAATGGCTCAGAACATTTTCTTTTATTATTAAATCACTGCCAAGAGAATAGATTCCTGTTGTGCCTTTGTCTGTTCTTTTTTTTTTTCTTATAAGAAGAGGATATAGGAATTTTAATGACTTATAGACTCTGTGAAGAATATCAGTGTTCACCATGCCCTTGATCTGTTCAACCTGCCTTGACACTATAGGCCAATTCTTCCACCTCTCCCCTTTTCTTTTGCCTAGTTCACCTGTAAGGAAGGAAGGAAAGGTCAGCCAAAGTACAAAATACGGTATTGATCAAAGTTAATGTCATGTACTGTAGATATTAGTGTTTTGTATATTTATTTGTAGCAATTGAAGAACAGGATTTTGTAGAAAACATATACTTTTTATAAGTAGGCCACAGTTAGAAGAGTTGTATCTCTGTAATCGTGAGACTATAGTCCTAGGATCCTCCTAGATGTGCAGGCAAAACCGTAATACAACCCTGTAGACTATAATTTGTCCTTGATGCAATTGCTAAGTCATGAAATAAAATGAATGTACCAATTTCACTTCAAAAAGTCATTTGGAAGGTGATAGCAGATGCTGCTGCAACGTTAAAACCTTGGCAACAAGAAATATAACAGATGCATTGAATTTCAGTTACCTGTTGTATCGCAGTTCTACCTAGAAAATTGTCTACGTTGACATTACTGCCATGTTCTTTTTCAACAGAAGAGCTTCTTGTTGACCAAGAAAACGTCATTATACCTTAAAATGCCAGGATACAGAAATGTTTTCTGTAGATTCATTACTTAAAAATAAAAGGCAGAATAAATACTTTTACCAACCTGAAAAACAGAAAGCCGCCTGTCCACAAGGGGTGGTAGCTGCTCTGCTTAGGGAGTTCTGCTGCATCTTTGATCAAGGTTAAGTTTACATTTGCATTTCAGAATTTGACTTCTCAGGGTTAATATCTTGGCCGATTCAGGCTTGAAGAAATGACACTGATATTTATTATTTAGATACCTGATTGTGCCTTGTGGCAAATCTAAAATCCTAATAGCCTCGCTGCTATCCTCTCTTCCTTTTATCTATTTATCTCAGTGTTGCCCATAATCACAGGCTTAGGTAGTAGTAACAGTATAAATACGAAATATATTATTTATTATTAGCAACTTTATTTGAATTGTATTCCACTGAGATGTGTTGTTTCTGTCTTTCTCATCTCCTGGTTTTATTAAAGATATATATAAGATGAAAATGTGATAGCCCCGGAGGTTGGAGGAGCCATTACAGAAGAAGTCAAAGACAAAGTCTTCTGACCTGGAGCCTCCACTGAGTTCCCAAAGGACCTTCATTTTCAGAAGGCTCTGGCAGGATTAGGCTGTGATGTTCACCATGTCACTGTGCCTGAACACTGAAGGTGCAGCAGGATGCTGCTTCTCGTTTTAGGAATGGGAACATGGTGTATTTGTGAAAAAAGATGATGTTACCAAAGGGCTCCCTGTTGTTATTATGGCTAGTGGGGTTTTCTTACATTTTGTTTTTGCTGTGGAGACACTTGAAAAGAAAAAAACCCAACAAGGCCAGTCTACTCAGGCTACCAAACTGTCCTCCCTGAAGTAGTGATTACTACAGGTAGTAACTCCATTGAGGTCACCTGTGTCTGTTCATGTCCATGAGAACCATTCTTGGTATGTAATATTTGAAGTATTGAGCAAACTGATACTACAAGTCAAAGAAAGAGGAAAACAATAAGCGAAAGAATGTCATGAGGGCTAGAGACCAGAGATGGAAGAAACCAGGGAGAAGCTACAGCTATTGGGAGAGCATTGCTCTGGAGGTAAAGCAGATGGTAGAACATGTTTGTGTTTTCCCTGTATTTCTTGTTTACTGTGGTGCGTTTGTGTTATTTTGCTGCTCCTGCTGCTTATTCCCCCAGCTGAAATCTTCGTTGCTTTAGTGGCACATGGCTGAAATGTTTTGGGGGTAATATGGATATTTCTGAGAATATATTTCTCCTGAAATTGGGAGAGTACTGAAATTACTATGTGTAAACATAACCCACTTTTGACTTACTCCCTTTATGGAACATGTTCCTATGCTGGCATATAAACGTTTGTAAATTGAATACTATCATCTCACCACGATGATTAAGATTTTGAATAATTCTACAGGCGACCTTCAGAGTTTCTAGGTCATGGATGAATGACGAAAATAACTAATTACAAGAGTTTTACTTTCTTCTTGTTGCTCAGCCATGCCCAAGTACACTATTTTATCTCAATTTATAATAAGCAAAATTATGATAGTCAAGTTCTGCTCTGTCTTATATTTGCAGACTCACACGCTCTCACACGAGTTTCGCCAGGTGAGAAGAATTTTGTGCATGAATAGGAGAAGAATTTGGTCCAGTGAAAGGAGAGGCAGAGCCTTTGGGGTCCTCATGGCTGTAGTAGCAACAGGTTCCGCATTTGATATGAAGGAACAACAGGGTAAAGGACACTTTGAGAGGGATTTTGGGAAAGCCAGAGCTCAGGGGAGTTCACTGAATTGCTCACGAAACTTTAGAAAGATCATCCAAATCCTTTTGGGAGGGTGACACATAGTAGTAGACAACTGCCCTGTATTACTAATTTAGAGGCTTAGAAAGAGAAGACAGACGACAAGGAAATAGCTTTTTTCAGTTAGCTGGATACATTGAGAAAACTAAATAAAAATAATTCTTGGTTCAATTCAATTTTTTTTTTTCTGATTAATTTTGGCTAACATAAAAACTGAAGAAATGAAGAAATTGGGACCAAGGAGAACACTGATTTTGTTTTAAATAGTTCCGAAATTTTTCGGAAGGATTAAGGTAGTGGAACCGTATTTTAGAATGTCACTTTGGCTTGAACTAAAAGAAAAATCAAAATATTTCATGATGAAAAGAACAGCCCCCCACTTTTCACAATTCTTTTTCACAATAAGTGAAACCCTCAACAAAATTGCAAAATTTTTTTGTCCGACTCAGGATGCGTTTGGGGGAAAAAAGGCTCATAAAATAGCAAAAGATTACAACTGTGCACAGCAAGAAATATTTTCTAAGAGAGATCAAGCAGTCTGTCTGAGGAGTCCTAACTTATCTTCATCAAGAGATGAAGGATCCTTCAAGGAAGTCATCTTTCAGTTTAATTGCTGAAGATTTTCTGTGGGCTAGGACTTGAGTATATCCGTTATAGGTGTATTCTTTTTAGAAGAGACAAAAATCTTTAAAATGCTTTGGGGCGCTAAAAACTGCAGAGATTGTAAATCTGGGATAGGCTGTAAATTGCGATCGAGTCACGCTTCTGGTGTAAGAGAAGGTGTAAGATGCCATCTACAAATTTCTGCATGAAGTATCAAAACCTTTTGCTAGGTGGGCTCCATCACTTTATGTTTGTCTGCTGTTGGGTTGGAGGCCCTAAATACTACTGTAGTCACAGTAGTAAGCTACGAAGCCCAAGCTACTGAAAAGACTATTATCTGTTTTTTATTTAAATACCCAAAGTGATAGAAAGTCTGCCTTGTCCATCAGTAGGAAACTTCCCCACATTAGTAGGGTGCAACAACGCTCATGATCGATTAGTAGAAGGACTCAGCTTAGATCGTTTTAACACTGCAGCAGAAATCTTTGCCACCAGAGCTCAAGGGTTAATCCACAATCCACACGAGATACATCTGACAAAAACCAACTGAGGTGCAATTAATACACGGGCTCCTTCTGCTTTTTGTTCATTGACTTCAGGATCCTTTACAAAAAATGTGTCTTCCTGTGCAAGACCTGTCTGCTCCTACAGCCTGGGCAGGAGGGACGGCGGACCACTCTGTTCTTGATCCCAGGATCTAAGATTTGTTTAATGAAATACGTTAGCCATTGCTTGACTAACTGGGTCGGTCACTCAAAGGTTTATTTGGGTCCCCACTCAGGAGCCAAATCCCCATTTTATTTAAGCTATCTTTCAGGAAACTTTTGGGATGTACAATCTCACAAAAAGGAGAAAATAAAGGGAAAGTATTAGACTAACTGAAATATAACTGCTGCGTTGTTTCACACCAAGGATGCATTTAGTCTAAAAATCTACTTCAGTGAAAGTTATCGTGAGTTCAGTCTTCATATACCTCACAGCTTCCAGATATTTCGGTGATTTAGTATTTAATAATCACTGATGGCCTTTTCTGTATTAATTTGTCTATCCATTTGTTTAAAATGATTTTATTTATGGCATTGACAAATATGAGAGGAAGATTCTGGTTTCATTAACTCTAGTGCCAAACCTGCGCAGGAAGTTTTGAAGAAAACTTGCTACAGTTAAACAATAGTTTGCTAAAGGTTATTTCCTGCCAGCTAGGTATCAATACATCTGGGAATGAAGTATTTATTCTGAGGAGTAAGTAAAAAGAGCTTCATTTGCTTTACTGACACTCTGTCTTATTAATGAGTATTCCATAGTTACATGGTGTATCTCTGTACCATCACTAGAGCTCAAAGCAACAGCCAAGCTGGGAAGTGGAGAAAAACCAAGGTAATGGGGAAAAAACAAACAGCAGACCCATCATAGGAGATCTGAAAATATCAGATGATTTTTTTTTCCTTCTGAACGGTTACTGCTTTGAAGCCCTTCTGTAATACATCCTTGGAGGCTTTCACTTTGGCACCAGGAAGGAGATTTTTCTTCATGGCTGCACGTCGTATGGCGTCGGCCTCCCTGGTGTGCTTCACGCACAACGCTACGGGCAGGAGGGTTTTTTTTTTTACCCCATAGTTATAATAGTTGCTGTCATTCATCTACACTGAATTCAAATTGCATGCGAACTGTGACCACCAACAGTACTAAGAGATTTCCACATCAATGAGATCTCTTCAGCCTGTTGATATGGACAAAGTGGCCAGTCCAGGGTAACTGGCCTTAAACCTGTACTTCAAAGGAAGGAGAAGCCACCTCGGATGTCCACTTGGAGCTGCAGATGCTCTTAAAAAAATCAGCAGGGTAAAGTCTCCTGAAAGGATATCTCCTTTTTAGCTTCTACAGACACTTCTTTGTTATCAACACTACTGACATCCCCGGAAGAGTTGTCACAGCTATGCAGAGGCTGTATCTATGTCAGTAAAGTGAACAGGACACAGATTTGGGCATACAGGTTTTGGTAGTCCCTGACAAGGCCATAGCCGGGCCAGTAGCCCATCCCAGACAATTCCTGGACACAGTGGATGGTTAATGTGGTACAGATACTCAAACCCAACACGCCGTGTGGATGCACAAACCCTGTCTAGTTTAGTTGCAACTTAAGTTTTGTTATGCCATTGGCCGTGCAGCCAGAGAGTAATCCTGTTTTATTTACTGACAAATATTTTGTGCTGACAAACTCAGTGCACTCTTTGGACTGCCCTGCTCTTGTTTTCGATCTTTTTTGAGGTGTATTGTCTGTACTGACATTCACAACCAGCCCTTGAAACCCATGGATCTTAGGAGTTCTCTGGCTGGGAAGACGCAAGAAGGAATTACCAGCTTTGCCTCCTCGACTCCGGATGCGGTGAATGCCTGGAGTCACTCCTGTACCTATTAATGAGCGCAAAAATATATCGTGGCAGTGCTTGCATACACACGCGCCCACAGTGGTAACACACAGATCAAATCTGCCTGGAAAAAAAACCAACCTGACATGTGACCAACCTTATTTTTTGTCTACTAGTTCCCCACTTGGTTTTATCCGGTGTTTATTCAGTGAAGCAATTCAATTAGAAACTATTTTTATTTTTTTTCCGAGGAGTGAAAAATGTTAATTGTAGCTGAAATGCCTTCGAGTGATTCTGTTCTAATGTCACATTTCCATAAAGTCTATACAGTTTGCTTTCTGCTAATATAGTACAGCAGTAGAACAAAAATACTAAAGAAGTGTCGTTAATGTTTTGAATGCTAGACTTGGCATGGACTATGACCTTGCTTGGTAAAGCACAGGAAAAAAAATAAGGTCCTTTCCTCCCAGAGTGTGCTGTATAAGACTCAGAGAAAAGACAACAGATTGCTGCAGACAGTTAGAGAAATCAAAAGAAACTATAAGAGAATTTTAATTAATATGATAAGCCGTCGTCTCAGCCTACCAGTATGTACAGCCGTTGCCTAGTTTTGAGTAGAAAGTAAGTGAACGGAAAGCAGTTCCAACTGTGCTGTCCTTGGGTTCCCAGGCTGTTACTGGGTTTTAAACTGGAGCGTGATGCTGTCTCTGATGATTCTTCTTCTCAGGAATCTCGTCAGCCATGAAAAGTAGAGCTGCGCTTCTGTTAGCTACTACTAGAGCATTTGGTAGCATCTGTTGTAGCACCTCTGAGAGAGGTAGGATGCTATTCTCACCAAAAGCATGAGGTCAGCTGGTGAGCCTGTGTGGCGTCCCAGTGGAGGGGTGGCTTTGGCTGTAGTTAGGTTGTGGCATTTTAATATGAAGAAGTCAAAGGAACAAGTATAACGTTAATGGGTGATAACACATTTCTGTTAAAGTGCTGGTAATCTACGCCTATGTCCGGTTTCGAAACTTCTCAGGAGCATCTAGATGGAGATGGCAGAAATCTTTCAGCGTAAGTGGGAGGCAGCTGGGAGCAGGGAGTAGTTATCCACTCAAGGCCAGTCATGGTACTCTCTGGAGAGTTGTTTGGAGAGAAAGGCTTCATGGCCCATGGGCATTGTTGAGCTCTTCATAACACTTCTGCCTCCCCTCTTGTGCCTCCTTTCAGGTTCAGTCCTTCTGGAGGCAGAGGAAATGGAGATACTTTCAAGTACTTACGGATACAATTGTGGCTGCCCCATCCCTGGAGGGGTTCAAGGCCAGGTTGGACGGGGCTTGGAGCAACCTGGGCTGGTGGGAGGTGTCCCTGACCACGGCAGCGGGTTGGAACTGGATGATCTTTAAGGTCCCTTCCAACCCAAACCATTCTGTGATTCTGTGATTCTATACTCGTGCATCACATCGCTCTAGCAATTGTTTTATCTTCCTTCTCTGCCAAGCAGAGTAACCATTCTGTTCAGCCCAGGAGCCAGCTAAACGGCAGAAATATGCACTGAAGCTACAACATGCATTATAGCTGGCAGCCTTGACTAAGACGCACCTCCTTAATTATAAAGGTTAGAACAGATTTTAAAACAAGGTAAAATTTTTCCACCACTGTGCAGCTTTAAATTAGGATTTGTTTATCTTTCTAAAGCGTGTTCAGCTTAGCCATGAGTTATCTGCCTCACTGACGTGAAAGAATACTTTCCTCCTCAAAAAGACACTCTGGTTTAAAGGAGGCTCTCCAGCCTGTGTCATTAAGGAGGACATAATTTTTTCTGGTCATAACTTTCCTTTAGTCATCCTGTAAAGGTGACAGGTACTATGTACTAAACTGAAAGTTTGCATTATCATCAACTACCGTGATTACCCATTGTTTACTTCTTTTTTTTTTCTCTTTTTTTTTTCCTTCATTTTTGTCTTATAATTATAGTGTTTTAGATTTCCTGGAAGGGATACAGGGTTTAATCATGTCATTATGTGTGCTGAATGCTGTGAAAATTCTTTGTTCCAACTCAAGTGGAACACCATTATAACACTCTTCTCATCTATTAAGAAAGTAATAAATTGGGCCAAATTGATCCTAGACATAATTCTGCTGATGTCAATGGTGTTACATCAGGAAGAAATTTGTCTCAGTCTGTTAATATGACGATAAGATAAAAGAGAAAAGTGGCTACCAAGTAGCAAACAAGTCTTGGAAAAAGAAGTTCCTTTCTCATTGATCAGGCCCTGTTTGTGCAATGTTTTGAAGATACAAAGCATTGCAAGAGCGCTAAATATTGTTGTTGTTATTATGTCTATTATTATTATTTTCCAAATGGACTGTGCACGGTGAGGCAAATGGTCAGGATTCTATTTCATTCTTCTCCTTTCAATTTTTGGCAGTGCGCTTTTCTTCAGCAGAACTGACCCCGAACCAGTGGTAGCTGCAGATGGGACCATTATTTTTCACCGCTTCATTTATTTTGGTTTAACAAATGGCTTCATTTTATTTCTTGCCTCATTCCTCTCTGTTCGGGGACAGTTTAGCCCTTCTGCAGGTGTTCAAAGATGTTCAAAGACAGGAGTAATGTGTAATGAGTTCTCCACTCACAATGCTGTCTCCCAGCCTGCCTTTGTCATCCATTCAGAAGTCTTTACGTGAAGCTAAAATCAAATGAAAAAATATAGACTGGGATCTGGTGTCCTTAGTGTGTGAGCTGAATTTAGGCACGAAGCTTGAAAGTGCAGAGAAGGTGGGATCCAATTTTCATGAATTAAGTAGGTCAGGTTTTAGATGGGGAGGAGACCTTTTCTTCCTTCTGCTTCTGAATGTGCAGCAACATGTGATCCAAAATGGAAACGTGGTGGGGAAAGAAGCAAACAAGATGAGATTCTTGCACAGGACAAAGCACAGATCCCTGATTTGGCTTCCCACAGTGTATATCTGCCATGAAACTATTATAAGGTATATTAAAAAAGATGTTAACAATGAGAATAGGTTCCAGGACCTCACCCTTCTTTCTCTCCTCCTCTCTGCCCCAGGTTGCCCTAATCAGTAGAAAAAAATGAGCTTCCCATCTGGCTTTATCGCATCCAAAGTAGGGGAATGAGTCTGGTGAGGGATCTGGAGCACAAGTCTTACGGGGGGTGGCTGATGGAGCTGGGGGTGTTCAGCCTGGAGAGAAGGAGGCTGAGGGGAGACCTTGTTCTCTACAACTCCCTGAAAGGAGGGGGTAGCCAGGGGGGATCAGGCTCTTCTCCCAAGGAACAGGCCATGGGACAAGAGGAAGAGGCCTCAAGTTGCGCCAGGGGAGGTTTAGGATGGATATTGGGAACAATTTCTTCCCGGAAAGGTTTATCAAACATTGTAACAGGCTGCTCAGGGCAGTGGTGGAGTCGCCATCCCTGGAGGCGTAGATGTGGTGCTGAGGGACATGGTTTAGTGGTGGGCTTGGCAGTGCTAGGTTGATGGTTGGACTCAATGATCTTAAAAGTCTTTTCTGATGTAAATCATTCTGTGATTCTATAATCTTGCATATATGGCTATGCAGCGGCCTTGCTTCATCAGGACAAGTAACGAACGTGCTTCCTGAGCACATCCTCTATCCTGGTAGTTAGGATGCTCTCTAGAGATGTACATCTCTTATTTTGAGGGTCATTTGGGATCCAGACATCAAACTGCCTGAGCAGGTGTTAGAACCGAGGGCTATCACACCAAAGGTGTGCAATATTGTTGTACCAACTCCCACTGTTTCAGATCTAATTAACTAGGAAGAGCAAAATACTCTTTCTGGTCTTTCCTAGAGATTCAGACACACTGAAGCCCACCAAAGTCTCTAATGATTAGCAGTACCTCTTTATATAGCAGTGGGGATTTAAGGAACTTTCCATAATAAAGAGCATTATTTCTGAAGCCTGCTTGAAGGATGACTATTTCAAGCAGCTGTGGAAAAGAATTCATTAAAAAGGGAAAAATTTTGCAGCAAAACTGCATTTGTTGCAACTGCTCTTGAAATAGACAGTTCTGATCTTCTACTAAAGGTGCGGAAGTAAATAGTGTCACAACAGATAGAGAAGGCAAATTCTGCAGACCCATTGAGTGTAAAGCCAAGTGTCTTACTGCATATTCATCTATTTACTGCCTTCCATTCTTCTCTAATTCCTTTATTTTCAATAGGATAATAGACTCTTCTCCATGCAGACTCATTGTTACCATGAAATAGAATCTGTCTACACATGATATGTGCATATAACGTGTAAGGGCAGAATTCATCAAAACAATTGATCTATGAGCAGGGATATCACTTAGTTGCTTTTTGCCTCCTTTATTCTCATCTTTCCGCATTTGAATTGTTAAACAGGAGCTCTGCTGCGGTGTCAAAGAGTATCTTACAAAAGCTGTTGCCATAGTGTTACTTCTAGATATGAATTCTTTTTATATCACTGTCACGGTAAGTGGTTATTTATTTGTACGTAGGCCTATTTAATAGCTCTTAATTAGGAGAATGGCCCGGAGTTTGAGGAACAACTTAACTATTAGAACGACTGCTCCCATTGTGTTTGATGGAAATCAGATAAAACTTTTTCAGATAATGTTTTTCAGAAAGTTGGGAGAAAATAACTCCCTCCTTTCTCACCTCTTCCAAGAATCCCTAAACTACCGCTGTAGTTGTCACACCAGCAATGCAACCTTCCTCTCCTCTTTTGAAACCCCTCCCAGGAAGGAAACTTCTCCCTGAACGCAATAGGGGAAGATCTTCCCATTTGGTTACACTCGTACTGAAAACGGGTAACGGAAGTTTCTCTCATGCAGCTCCGCACTCTTGGTTGGTGTGTGCTTGCTTCCCTTTTCTTGCTTTTGCCTTTCATATTCCTCAGCAGCGGTTTTAATGCTGGACTTTGCCTGGCAGCTCTTTGGAGCAGAACGGATTGCAGAAAGGAGGAGGAGCGCCTCAGCTGGGCTGGTACCTTGAGACTCAGCTGATTTCCTTCTATTCCTGGCTCCAAGGTTGACTTGGATGACCTTCAGCTCTTCCTGGCTATCGTCCTCATTTATAAAAAAGGAGATACTTTATCTTATCTTATAAAGCCCTTTGAAATCTACAGCTGTGTGGATATTTCTGGTACTGAGTGTTGGAGGAAAGCATAGGTAACAAAGCAAAACCTAAAGTTTTTTATCTCCTGTAGTTATAGAGAATTTCAACTGATATATTTAGGTATTTATATCTCTAAATTGTTTTAGTCAGCTGAAAAGGAAATCTGAACATTTTACATTAAACATAATTTTTAATCTCCATTTTAGAATTCTGATTCCTTTCTAGTCCTGTAGGATGCAGAGGTAGATACTGTAGCGTATCATAGAAATCTTCTTCGGGCACTTTATAATTGTCCAAATTTTACAATATGTGATAATACATACTATATGCTATGTTTGCCCCCCAAACCTGCTCTGTTTATGTCATGAAAGCATTACTTTTAATTGAAATAAGCTTTCAGACAGAGATTTTTACAGCTCTGCAGAATGCGACTTGATGGCTTCATTCACATGCAATGCATGTGCACTAAATTCATTGGAGTTACGGTTTTCATTTATAATGCAGTTACTGACAAAAAGATCTGCCCCTAAAACGTTTGTAATTTTGACATATTAAATATAACAAAGAAGTAATAGCAAAGGTAATATTTTTTTTTTCCAGTGTATGGGCTGTAACATACTGTCTCCTTCATTGAAGACCTTCTATGAAGATTGGGTTTTAAAAAAGCTCCTGCAGAAATGTTCTAAAAAAACTTAATTCTCCTATGAAGGTTTTTATTCCCTCAGAATTATTTAAAACTCTTTTTCTGCATCCCCTTAATTGAATGCAGCAGTATTTCAGTGCTACGAGCCGAGGTAAATCTTATTTCATTGTAAAACTACTACGTTGACACAACCAAAATAATAATAATAAAAAAACGCTCGGGGGAAAAAAAAAAACAAACCCTGAAGGCAGAAATTACTGCTTATGCAAGGACAGTGTTAGTGGTTGTGCCATTCCCTTTTAAATAATTCCTCTCTAATTGGTAACCCAATGTAATGGGTAAGTGAACATATTTCACAGCAGCAGCTGTTGGATGTTCAATGACTGGAAAATACAGTGATGGTTAAGTGTATGGAGTACTCATCCCATCAGTAAGAGTAAGTTAATCATATACAATTCACTGAACAGTAGAGTTGCATTTGCAGAGCAGTGGGCTGCCTTTTAATTGTTGTAGGTCTTTTTCAATATCTTGCAGTATCTTTTGTCTCAGCTGTAGCAGTTTTGGTTGCATCCCTAAAACTGTCAGTCTTCCTTATTTTTGCAAGGGCCTAACAATTCCTCCTTCACAATGCAGCTTAAATTGGACCAGATGCTGCATCAATAGAGCAGTCTGCCCATCTCAGAGGCATTAAGCCCAAAATTATTTAGAAAATTGAAGCCTTTAACATACTCTGGATTAATGTGATTAAGTAGAGCTTGCTTTAATTCATAGCCATCTATTCCTTTATTAATAGCCATTTCATCAACAGGAGCAGCACATATGGGTACAAGATGACTGAAAGTTAAATTGATTGCTGTAAGCCTGTAAGAAAAGCATTTAATGTTTCAATAATAACTGATGTAAGACTTCACTGTGGGGCATTTTAGATAGGTTTAGACCAGCTTATAGACACAGTATTTATTAACATCTTTTAATTTTTAATATAAGCTTGCTAAATGGAAGTCTTTTTTTTTTTATTTTTAATCCCTTCTTTAAGACTGCATTTGATATACAAGATCAGTGCATTTATAAAGGAGAGTCTCTCGTGTGAATGATAACAGCTGGTCCAGGGCATAGTGGAGTCGAGACTTCTATCAGGCTTAGGAAAAGATAAAATGTATAGCAGAGGTTCCTTTTCGATGAGTATATATACCCATGCATCCTCCAATGACACACATTTCTGATCCTACCATCATTATAGGTACTGAAAAAGTGTGTGCTAGCTCAAGTGCGACCTATAATACAGGGAATCCATCACTCCCTCAAACTCCTTTTTTGGGGAGGGTTCAGGTGGTCCTTACTTATTTCCCAACTCAGTAATTATATACGTGCAAATGTATACATATACACACATGTAGGGAGAGGAGAGAGACATTAACAGTATGACCCAATGCCATAGGGATGACCATTCCAACAATGTGCAGTTGAAGAGATCTAATCCCAGTACCTGGGAATCTTCTCTGGTACTATTTAATTTTCTACTACAAGCATAGTCTTAACTTCTGCTAAAGGTAATGGAGGGCGAAGTTTCTTTGTACATTCAAACTGTGCTGTGTCATCCAGAATGAGTCTATAAATTTAAAATGGAGAATAGAACCAGCTGTAATTTATGACCGTATTTATTGTCAAGGTGTCAAGTCATAGAAATGCTGGTTGGAAGGGACGTGTGGAAGTCTTTACTTCAAACTCTCGTCTAAAGCAGGACCATCTTCAACACTCAATCAGGTCATCTGTGGCTTCGTCTGGCTAGGTCAGGAAAAGCTCCAAGGATGGAGGTTATGGAAGTGTACAATGTAGTGTGCTCCACTGTAGCACTGGCCTCCTGGTGACAAAGGTCCTCCTAATGTCCAGTTTGAACCTTCCAGGTTGCAGCTTATGGCCATTGCCACATGCTATACTGTCTATCACTGCTGAAGAGAGAAGGCTTTGTTTACATCATCGCTGTAACTTCCCATCAAATATTTTAGGTTGGAATTAGCTTCCCCTTCAGCGTCCTCTTTGACAGACTCAGCTTCCTGCAGGTCGTGTGTGTAGGCCCCTTGCCCATGTTGGTAGCTTTCCATGGACCTGCTTAGTTTCTCAACATCCTTGAACTGGCCAGCAATTTGGCCTTCATGCAGAAAAAAACCAAAATGCTAATGTCAGTGTCATCTTATGTGTAATTACAGTTTCACACACTTAATGGTTAAAGGGCCCACCAAATAACCTGATCTTCAAGCTATGGCACACTTCTACAGTTTGTCCATGGCAGGGGGTTAGAACTAGATGATCTTTAAAGTCCTTTCCAACCTAAACCATTCTGTGATTCTATTCTATGATTCTATATTTCCACATTGATGCTCAGATAACTGTAGTGCTATGTGCCCATATACAAGAAGCCATCAACGGAAAAGTGCTGTCAACATACAAGGCCTCGGCGGTGGCAGAAGATTTCACTAAATACTCTTAGATGACCCCAGGGGAAAGCTCTTCACTTTCCTGCAGAAAAAGGGGGAGATGAAGGGGAAAGAGCAAAACACATTAATTGTCCATCTGACATGGAGAAACATCTCCTCCCATTCTTTCATCTGCAGTGTGGACCATGTAAGCCAGACACAGAGTACCGGCCCATCCTGTCCTCACTGTTGGGGAATCTGTGCTTCAGTGGAAGGCAAAAATGGAAGAAAGACAGAGAATACCTCTGGCTAGTGATAGAGGGGGACATGAGGGATGTTGCTTTCGGAGCAGTCGAAGCTCCAAAGTGTAAGAGTTGACTATAGTTACTGTTTTAATGAGAGCTGGAAACTATTACGAGTGCTGAGCATTATGGAAGTGATCTTCTCAGTAAAGCTTGTGAAGGGAACGAATGACTTGGGGGTACTCGTGGATGAAAAGCTGGGCATGAAACAACAATGTGTGCTTGCAGCCCAGAAGGCCAATCGCATCCTGGGCTGCATCAAAAGAACGGTGGCCGGCAGATCCAGAGAGGTGATTCTCCCCCTCTGTTCTGCTCGCGTGAGACCCCACCTGGAGTACTGTGTCCAGCTCTGGAGCCCTCAGCACAAGAAGGACATGGACCTGTTGGAGTGGGTCCAGAGAAGGGCCACGAAGATGATCCAAGGGCTGGAGCATCTCTCCTATGAAGACAGGCTGAGAGAGTTGGGGTTCTTCAGCCTGGAGAAGAGAAGGTTGCGGGGGGACCTTATAGCAGCCTTCCAGTACCTGAAGGGGGCCCACAGGAAAGCTGGGGAGGGGCTGTTTGCAAGGGTATGTAGCAATAGGATGGGGGGCAATGGTTTTAAACTAGAGCAGGGCAGGTTTAGATTAGACATCAGGAAGAAATTCTTTGCAGTGAGGGTGGTGAGACACTGGCCCAGGTTGCCCAGAGAGGTGGTGGAGGCCCCATCGCTGGAGACGTTCAAGGCCAGGCTGGATGAGGCTCTGAGCAACCTGATCTAGTTGAAGATGTCCCTGCTCACTGCAGGGGGGTTGGACTAGATGGCCTTTAAAGCTCCCTTCCAACCCAACACATTCTATGATTCTATGATGGACAGAGCCATAGATTCAGATTCTGGTGCTGTGGACGATCACCATGACCATCCCTGCTGGCCTCTTGCATCTGCAGACTGTAGAACTGAGCACACAAACTTGACTTAAAAATATCTTCAGAACATAAATAATGTCAAGCATTTATCCCTCAGTGTTAAGAAACTGCAATTTATTACAAGTTGAATTTATGTAACCTCAACTTTTGGCCACAGGATCTTCCCACGCCTCTTTCTCTTAGAAGGACTGAAGCTCCTCTCAAAATGAGAAAAATAGATCTCCAAGGAGTGGTATCTGTGAGAAAGAAATTTGTGCCCCTCGTTTTGCCAGATTTGGTGTTATTAAATTCAAATAGATCTCACAGTAGTAGGTACTGTACAATAAACATAAATGTGAGCACAGTGATTAACGTTATTTGAATACATTACTTCCTTGAGTTTTGGTATTTTTTTTTTCGTAATAGATTAACAATTACTTTTTTTCCTCACTGTCTTCTGAGTACTTTTGGGCATCCAAATTAGATATTTCTTTTTGGATGAATTAATGTCAAGGAATACTGGTTTCACTTGAATTAAAATCCTTTCTTTGCTTTTCTTAAATGCTCCCATTCAAATGGGAATTTTAGAAAGGATACAAGTGACCTGTAATTTAAAACTCTTGATTTGTGACTGGTTGAATAGAAATAATGGATAGTCAAGTACAATGAATGTTCATTAGGTCTAAGCAGGAGGTGAATGCTTTCACTGGTCTAATGTGAAGTATAATATTTACATTTTAGAAAAAAAAGCAAAAATATTTTCTGTTATTTGTAAGTAGCAGTATAAACAGTACACTATTTACTGGAGTCAATTTTAATTAATTTTATCAGTGGCTGAAATAAAGGTTGCTCTTATTGGCCTATTATAGCATAATTAATCATCGGTAATAATTCATTTTCCGTGACTTCTTGAGGTTAAGCATTGGCACAGCCATTCATTAAAATTGGGGTGAGAATTAATAATGTCTAAAAGGTTTCCACAAAAAAGTGAAATCTCTGTAAAGATTTATTAAAGGCTAATGATTGATCTACTTGCCTTTATTTTATAAACCTGATCTCAAATATGGGTCATGCAGCTGTAGAAATATATTAGCTGTCGTTTGATCTGTTTCCAGCGGTTAATGGTCTTTGTGAAACTTATGACACTGTGTAGCACATTTTTCACAGTGTCCTTAAGAAGATGCTTGTCATCACTAAGCGGGGTTTGATGCTCAGGGTGAGATTCTAGGAACGAAGAATTCCACTTACCATAATCACAAATGAGATATTCTAAAACGTTCATGTAGCCTCAGATGGTGCCGGCAATAGAACAAGCTGCCTGTTCTCATTGCAGGGACCTTCACGAGGATGGTTGGGCAAAATAAGCTTGCAATCAAGGAACTGTTAATTCTTTCCAGAAGTTTCAGCGGGAGGCAGGGCTGTCTCTTACTCTGTATTTATACAGCACCTTGCCCAGTGAGATGGCAGCTACAATTTGCAATGTAACATCCAGGTAGTATAATAATGAAATAAGGCAGGAAAGGGAGGAGGTGTTATTTTCTAGCAGAAGGACAACCCATTGCTCTATTGTACACTCAGTAGGGTCCCCCAGAGGAGCTGTGATTGCAAAGAACCCCTCGCCAGTGTCACCGGTTTTATCTTCATGACTGAAGAAAATCAAACATTTTCCTAAGTGTGCCTCAACACCAGTTTATGGAGAACAATTTATGGTTCCCTCATGGTGGATGAAGAGCTGCCCTGAGCCACCTGATTAGTAACGCCAGAAGAGCTCGGCTGACTTGGTCTTCACACTATCCTGATTACCAGGCTGTAGGCTATGACATCATTTGTCAAAATGCTTTGTGATCATAGAATCATAGAATCTTCAAGGTTGGAAAGGACCTTTGAGATCATCGAGTCCAACCAGACACACACAAAAACCCCCCCTACAATCTCTGTCACTAGAGCATGCCCTGAAGTGCCAAATCTAGACATTTCTTAAATACCTCTAGGGATGGTGACTCAGGGATGGTGATGTCAAAGGTCAGACCAGGTACGAGAGCACTATGGTTTCTGCTCATCAGAGATGGATTCTTTGGGAGGCAGGGAATATAAGTGCACCCCTTAGATGGCAACTACATTTCCTTGATTAACCTTAAGTTGTACGGTATTGAACCTGCTTCCAGTGAGTTCTCTGCAGTGTCCTGGCATTATCTTGCCTGCCAATCCAATCTGCATTCAAACTCACTTTGTTGTCATAGAATCACAGAATGGTTAGGTTGAAAGGGACCTTAAAGACCATCCAGTTCCAACGCCCTGCCCTGGGCAGGGACACCTCCCACCAGACCAGGTTGCTCCAAGCCCCGTCCAACCTGGCCTTGAACCCCTCCAGGGATGGGGCAGCCACAGCTTCTCTGGGCAACCTGGGCCAGGGGCTCACCACCCTCACAGTGAAAAATTTCTTCCTAATATCACATATATAATATCCCTAGTCTATATAAATAATTAATTATTTAATATGCAGGCCATTAAGTCGTTGGTCTTTCATCACGCTACACCGAATGTCTACTTACTTTTCCCCAGCATTCTCTAGATCTATAAATTGTCAAGATTTTATCTTTTTATGCTCTTATCCACTCACACAATTTGCTTCTGTTAGAGACTTTTGCAGGAAACAGGTTGCTTGGGCATTTTTAGAGCCCTTTATTAGCTTTGGTGGACTTAGAAGTGTTTGTGCAGTATAAATTAATTCTGAATTTTCATCCCTGCTCTGGTTTTGCTGGAAGCCCTCTGAACGCCCGTCGTCATGAAGTTCTCTGCTCTGTGGCTGTCTCTTTTCAGTTTGATGTCTGGGAGAGGCCTCTGGTGAAACCCAGGTTGCCTGTACTGCTTTTTTTTTGCATATTTGTTTTTGGGAAATCATGAGGGAAATCATGATCCCAATCATATTTGTGTATATCGTATAACTGTCAGATTGGTTTAATAACAGTTAGATAAGAAAGACAAGCTTTCAGAGTACAAATACAGCAATCTATCCTTTTTTTTTTTTTTTTTTCTAGCCTACAGTTCTCGGGTATTAAATATGTACAGTTTTCTTCTAAGCACCGTGTTGGTGTTCAGACGGACAAAGAGTGAGAATTGGCATATTTCAGAAATACAACCTTGCATTCAGAGATCTCCTCAGAATGGTAACCTCTGACTGAAATCACTCTAGAGGGAAAAGGGCAAAACTACAATTTTTGTTATTCTAGTGGAAAAGAATAGGGATTAGAATATCTTACTCTCATTTATTCTTTTCTATATTCCAGATTATTTAACATTTTCCATCTCGTAGCATTGAGCTTGCTATAAATGGATGTCCCCAGGTATTATATTTACCTCCTTTTGTCCCTTTTCAAAGCTGTTCTNTATATATATATATATATATTCTCTTCACTTTTCCATCTACGCTTTTTCTGTACCAGAGCAGAGCCCCAATACTGCTTTGATTTGGGATATTTCAGCCATTTTTGTGAATAAATGAATACTCTTTTTTGGAGACTTGGGTCTCTATAGCTCCTTACTCCTGAACCTGCTCACAGTTTTCTGGGAACATCACTCCCTTTCCAACCGAAAGAGAATTCTTGGTTTTCATTCTCCTCGGGAACAAGTCACAGTTGAAGCAAGCACATAAAGCTTTATATGAGACAGCAATACTCAGGGTAGTGACTTTTTTAAACACAGGGTGGGGTTTTTTTTTACTTTAGGAGATACAAGAAACACAGAGAATCAGGCAAACTGAAGTGCAATCTAGAAATAATGGTCTCAGCTTATTTAATACAATGAATGAAATGTAATAATCAATTTGTGATCATGTGGTTTAGCGGGTTTTTGGTTCTTGCACCCACTGAAGCAGTCTGTGCTACTAAGGTGGGCTCTGGAAAATCTCACTCGAGTCATTCTTTGCTCTCTGCAATCCGCTGCCTCCATCTCTGGCAGATGCAGAGGTCAGAAGGTTCCTGCTCTTCAAAGACTTGTCCTTTGTTTCTCTGTCTCTCAGAGTTTTGGGGGATTGTATTAACGTTTGGTTTATTCACTGGTCTTCAAGGAAAATCTCAGTTTTTCAATCATCTTCCCTCATTTTGCAGCCATCTCCGTGTCCTGCGGTACTTCGCTTTGGAAGCTGTTTGTATTATGACTCTATGTTGTCTTTGGCAAGAGAAGGACACGACACAAGTCCTAAAGCCCTTGTCTGACTTCACATCCACCAAGGCAGTAACTGAGGCAGCATTTTTGTAATTCCTTCAGGATTCAATCGTTACACAATTCCATTTCTGAAATGATCACAGTTTGCCACCTCACCCATGGCAATGGGTTGTATCTGGAGACAACGTCACGTATTTCATGTGCCAAATCCTGAGGGAGACGCTGGGATACTCGCTCAAGATGACATAGCAGGTCTGTGTCTGGACCAAAACTGAGCCAGAGGGCTGCAATTTGTGGCTGTGGCTTTTATAATAAAATAAATACAGATTAAAGAAATGGTTTAGTTGCTGAAAGGGATGGGTGTGTAGATGCTGTATCTGAGACATCCACGCAGGGCTGACATTGTCACTGGGCGTGTGGGAGACCTGCTGCCTTCTGGAGCAGGAGCCAAAGTCCAGATAATTTGTCCTAAGCCATCTCAAATAAAGAACATGCTTTCGTGGCACAACTGAATTAATATCTTAATTTCATGCAGCTGCAGGTAACATTTATTCACCTTGTTAGAAAAGAGCTATATATATTTTTAAATGGTAGGTAGCATGGTCAAATTATTACCTTTTGGAATTCTTACCTGAAGTCAAAACTTCATCGCCATGTATATTCCATATATATTCCACACGTCATGTCCTAACGGAATTTTTTATTATCTAAGCATGACAATATTGTTTCCCTTAGCCCCACGCTAAATATTTACATTAGGTAAGGTTTTGCATTTGGGTTTTAAAAGAACAGAAATGCTGTCAGTCCAGGGCTTGTTGTATTTGAAGAAATTGTGTTGCATATATGGACAATTAATTATGAAGCACACAAAGTAATAGTGGATTATGCTCTGCAAAATGGGGATAATGGAATCCAAATTTAGAAAGTACTTTGAAATCCTTAGGACAAAGGCATGGTGCAACTGTGATGTAGTATTAATCTTTTATCCTCTAAGTTTTTCATGCCCATGGATAACACGATATATTTCCCATGCAGATTTTTATTCACTGTGTTTGTTTATTATGATAAAAAATATCAACATCATTTCATTAATTTAATTTTTCAAAGGAGCTTTGCGATGAAACAATCTTCTGAGCTACTAAATTTGTAACTGTATGACAGCAGAAACCAGTAATAGTAGAAGTAGGCTAAAGCTGGCATGTAATGCAGTGGCATAATGACTCCTGTACATAATTTAGTGGCCCAGATTTGAGTTGTAGCTCCGTCCGAGTCTTATCCCCTATGCAAGGGGCAAGGAGTTGGAGTTGGATGCCCCAAGGTCTTACACCGCTGTGTTCTGTCCCCAGTTCTCTCCCATTGCTGTACTCCCTCTTTATGTTTTCCAAGAATGACCTGTATCCCTAATGCTAATCAATGAATCAATGTATTTCTAGTTTATAAAAAAGCATGTATATGAGTAAAAGAGAGTCTTTTACGGTATTTCAGTTTCTCACTGCTTCGTTACAGTAGCCTTGCTATGTTCCTTAATAGACATTTTCTTATCTGACCTAATGGGCACAAGTATGGCAGAGAAGGAATTAATTCAAGGGGAAGTGAGTGAGTAGGGCTGCAGAATACTAGGACTTAAGTTCTGAATGACAACTTTTTTTTTCTTCTGAGGAAACGAAATCCACTCAATCCAAAGTATCCAATAGAAACCTAAGCTGAGTAATTCGAGATTGCTCCCCAAACACAGAATCTAACATTGTGGACCACTAAATCTTTCCGGTAATATAAATAATTATAGTCAGGAGAGCACCTTTGCATTAACGATGTGTTACTTTACTGGTGGCAAGTTCATCACCTACTTTGGATGTACATTTTCCTAAGGAGACTCTGTATAAAAAATAGAGGTCTTTCTTCCCTTGTTTTGAGGGGGTTTTTTTTCTGTATTACTGATATGTAGTGTTAATATACAGTTAAATCAAAACTGTATATTGTGCTGTTACTCTGCAGTTAGGAAGGCTTTGGAACAAACGGCAGATTTTCTTGTGCTTTCTTTGAGGAGATGAAAATAAATACATTTGGAATAAAAAATGATAGACCCTGTATTTTGTTGTGTTCTTCCAAAGCTTGGATCCTAGTCTAGGGAAGAAAATTGAATGATTTGTACTCCTTTATGCTATTAAGTGTTTCAGTCCCAGCCAGGAAAGTGACAAATTCAGTGACATTTTTCAAAACCACCTGTCTTCAGTGCAATATCTTCATTGTACCATGGTGTGTTCATATGAACACATTTTTGACCTTCTTTCATTTCTTATCACTCTCCAAACTGCTTTTTATGAGACACATTGTGATTTTTCCCTGTTTGAAAGGCTACGAAATATGTTTTTGTTTCCAAGAGCAAAGCTTAAAGTTTTTGTTAGAGCAATGGTTATTTTAGCATGCCACTTTTACAGAAAACATACAATATAAACCAGTTATACCCTAATTCTCGGCTCCACTGCAAGGTAAGATGCTGTCAATAATAGAAGATTGCTGTTAGTTATGAGGCTAAGGTTCTGTGATTCCCATTACTCCTTCCATATTTAGTCCTTCATTTTATAAATTAACTTTGTAATTAACGTCTCCTAACCTAAAGCTAGCATTTCTCACTTACGTGACCACTTGTTTTGTTCTATATTCACCTAATCTAGCATTCAGATTCACCCAAGCTGGTTGTTACAAGCCTGGCATTGCATTTCCTTGGAGCCAACTATAACTGGTTTGTCGGTAAACATCGTTTATTAACATGTAAAGGCTCGGTCAATGTGATGTGTACGTTTTGGGTTAAATTTGGGCTTTGTAAATGCGGCAATGTGGTGTCTGTCTGTTCCCAACACTGTAGCTGAAAGATTTTAACTCACCTATATAAAGATTATATAGAAATTGTAGTTAGGTTAGAGTCTACCTCATCAACCATGATGAAAAGAAGACGGTACAAAAGACCCAACTCTATACAGAGAACAGTGTTTAGGATAGAAAGGCTTTCTTAAAGCTAAGTGAACAAAGGAAAAAGAGGGGCAATTCACTCTCATATTCACAGCATTTAAGGCTGGTAAGGGCTCACTGCATTATTTAATTTGACATCTTTTATATCGTAGGTCATTACGTTTCATCCCGTTACTATTTTATTAAGCCCTATAACTTTTTCCTTTAAGTTTAACTGGTATTTGTCTGAAGTGGCTCCCCCAGAAGGAAATCTGATTTGAGTTGAAAACATCAGGAGATGAAGAATCGACCGCTTCCCTTGGTTTATAGAACATAGGATTTTAGGAGCACCGAATGATCCCATGGTGTAATTGAGCAGTGTGGTGTTTTGTAGCAGATAACCATCTGCAGTGTTTAAAATACATGCCTGCTTTTCCATTTGAATTTCCCTGGTTTCCGTCCCTGCCACTGGCTCTTGATATGCCTTTTCATTGCTTGTTCAAAGACCTCGTTTGCAGGCAGTCATTCTCTTCCTGAGAAGATGCTTATATCCTTTAATTAAAAACCTCTAGGTTTTCTTTTTGAAAGGCTAACTGTATCACGCTCTTCGTGGCTGTTACTGAAACTATTTTTGAGGATCTACTTAACGTCAGGATTGATCTCTCCAGTGCTGTTCCTACCAACCTCTTTGTCACGTAGGCATCCCAATTCAGTCACTCTTCCATTTTATTGCGGTATTGCAACGAAATTCTGTGTTTGCTTGCTTGTCTACTGCTGCCCTTGCGCTTTCCTCAAGGATTGCTCCCCATTTGCAGGTGTGGTGTGTGCCACTTGTTCCCCTCAGCAGAGATTTTACATACGACTGTTTTTAATAGGTTTTTGATTGAATGGGTCCAGCGCAGCAACTAATCACTTTCTAAGACCATCCTATCAGCCTGCTCATCTCAGTTATCCACAGATTCTGCAAGTTGAGACTTTTTATTTCTTTAAAATTACTGATGAAAGACTTTAACAGCAGCGGACTTAGTACCAATCCCCGCAGAGGACAGATAAAAATGCTGCCATTCAATGCGTGTTCCCTTTAAATAATTTTTTTTGGAACTGTCATTTAGACAATTCTTAATCCTTTTAACATGTGCACTATTGATATTGTATAGTGCTAATTTTTTAATCAGACTGTCATGAAGTAATAAGTCAAATGCATTAATTAAGTCTATTACATCCATGCTATTACATCCTACATTTATTACAACTAGACTTGTAATTTCATGAGAGAATGAAATCGAGTTTGGCTGACAAGACCTATATTCCATACAGCCATGTTGACTGGCATTAATTATATGCCTATCTTCAACATTTTTTCTTCGGTTGAATGCCGCGTGAGATGTTCTGTTTTGTTGACCAGGAGCAATGTCAGACTGATCCTTAAGATGATGCAGTTCGTGCAGTTCAGTGATCTCTGGCTGGCAAAGCAACACAACCCAAAACGGAGATATCCCATAGCACGGATCACAACCAAACCGATTTCCCGGGGATGCAGACGTTTGTCCCAATACAAACGCTAAAGGAGCTTTCCAATGACATCTGCAAGAATATTTTTTGAACCTGGGATATTTTTTGAACCTGAGAATCCTTCTGAATGAAGTTAAATCAGAATATACTCTCTAGGAGGACCCTTAACGCACTTCAACTGTGAAAAGCACTCAGTCCAGAGAGAGCCCAAAGTAATCCCTACTGAAGTGCTTCCAGTGGGGCCATTCAGCCTGATGAGGACATAACCAGTCAACAAGATAGTAAAGTTTTGCTGTCTCCTTTTCTCCTGTAGGCTATATAATTATTGGGTTGTTTTTTTTTCCTTCTATGGGTTCTTCAATCTACAGCTATTTTAAAAATAAGAGTAGAAAAAGTGTCAGTAATGGTGGTCTTCCTTTCAGATATTGTGTTCTGTCAGGAAACCGTGAGCTGCAGGAGGCGAAGTGTGGGGACGGGCTGCTCAGCATCTCTGCAAGCAGGAGAACAAGGGGCTCTCGGGAGAAGGCAGCGGGAGCCACGTTCAGATAAAGGCAGTTGGTTCTTCACATACAGCGTAGTAGGTATATCACAGATGGTTTTTCAGCCCTTCCCATGGCTTATGGCCATGGCCAAAGACAGGCTGGTGGTCTGAACTAGGACATTCCTATGGTCTCAAAAATTTTAAAAAAATGGGTGTCCAACAGATTAACTAGAAAGATCAATTCACTTAAAATATTCACCAAAAAAAGATAAGGGCTGACTTCCTAGTCATCTTTGACTGCACAGAAAGATACTTAAATACATTAACTCGGGTAATAAATAAAATGTCTGTTGTCTTTGTTTTTATTATTTGCTTGTTTTAAAAGTGAGAGGTATTNCTTTTTTTTTTTTTGCTTTCTAGCCTACAGTTCTCGGGTATTAAATATGTACAGTTTTCTTCTAAGCACCGTGTTGGTGTTCAGACGGACAAAGAGTGAGAATTGGCATATTTCAGAAATACAACCTTGCATTCAGAGATCTCCTCAGAATGGTAACCTCTGACTGAAATCACTCTAGAGGGAAAAGGGCAAAACTACAATTTTTGTTATTCTAGTGGAAAAGAATAGGGATTAGAATATCTTACTCTCATTTATTCTTTTCTATATTCCAGATTATTTAACATTTTCCATCTCGTAGCATTGAGCTTGCTATAAATGGATGTCCCCAGGTATTATATTTACCTCCTTTTGTCCCTTTTCAAAGCTGTTCTCAACGCATGGCGTATTCACATTTCTGTTATTCTTTGCCTTCCATTATGCTCATTTATTTAAGGAAATTCTCTGTGTTGCATAAGTGTAGTACAGAGGCTTTGCAGATAAAGCTGTAAACTTTTAAGCAAAAAATCGATCATATTTTCTGCTAAATTGACAATGAAAAATATTCCCTTTATAGATTGAATCTGGATTTCAGTACTGTGGCCAAGCANATTCACATTTCTGTTATTCTTTGCCTTCCATTATGCTCATTTATTTAAGGAAATTCTCTGTGTTGCATAAGTGTAGTACAGAGGCTTTGCAGCTAAAAGCTGTAAACTTTTAAGCAAAAAATCGATCATATTTTCTGCTAAATTGACAATGAAAAATATTCCCTTTATAGATTGAATCTGGATTACCCTCACAGGAAAGAAGGTTTGCTTCATGTTGAGATGGAATTTCAACATGAAATTTCACTCCCTTGAGTTACCTTGACTTCCGGTGGATTTTCTGTCCTTTGGGTTCTTTGAGTCAAGAGCTGTTACTTTTCTAAGTACAAAACATGGGTCTGCTCCAGTGAAATTCTCTCCTCTGTGTTAGGCAGGAAGTCCAATAAAATTAGCATAATAAACCTTTCTTTGTACTCTATCAATCTGTGATTATTTCGTTACTTTGAAAGTGGAAAGGTAAAAGTTAAGTAGATCCCCAAACTGTGGGTTCTCAGTGTGTTAGCCTTGAACCCTTTGTTTATTTATCGCATTGCTATTTTAGGAAGAAACTGGAAATTTTATTAGCAATAGCTACAACATAATAAAAATTCCCAGGCTAGTTTGGAGAAACAGATGCTCAAAAGACCTAATACTTTTTCAGGTAATACTTTGCATATTCACTAGGGCCTAGACTTTAGCTAGCACAAATTGTTTTAGCTCCAAAATCAATAAGCTCTGAAATGTGCATCAGCTGAAGATCTGCCACCTATTTAATTATATTTAGACATTTACTAGTTTTAGGCCTTTTATTTCAGTCGGTAAAGAGAGGCAAGTGTTTTTTTATTGAAGACGTGGGGCAGGAGGGAATAGTTTTGGCATCGCTTGAATTTTATAACTTAATTCACCCAGGGCTGGACTAGCTGGAGGTGTCATGGAGCGGATGCGTAGCTGCTGGGTGGCTGGGGATTCAGCGGTGAGGTGCTCTCAAGCCAGCCCTTTGAAGTTGTTCCACTTTGCCGCAAATAATTAAATGCTTACAGGATACAGCAAGTTAAAAAGAATGAGTTCGCTTCTCTAATCCGTCGGCTTGGGCACTCACCTGGGAGATGATTAAGAAGGTGAAAATCTAAACACTATTAGGAAGAAAAAAAATGGAAAAGGAGCACTGAGGTGTCACTCAGATGTCTTTTTCTCTTGCTCTTTACAGGAACATTTTTGCCAGAGTTTGAATCCCCACTGAAAGAGCTCACTGTAGCTAATCCTCTGAGAGTGGCTATGTTTTCTAAGTGGGAAATGGATATAGGATAAACAGACAATCTGCTGTTGGCACACAGCCCTCTCTGCCACGGTGTAATAAAGTCTTATCATCTGCAGCGAGGTTCTTCAATGGCTAAGCTCCTTCTAAAGCTGAAGGAGAACTGAGCACCATAACTGGAAATCCGATAATGGCACCCATAAATAAAGGATTTCTATTTGCACAGTTAACGGCAAATGAAATTATATTTAGTGTTTCAATAAATTATTTAGAAAACGTGGCTCAAACTTCGAGCTTTTTTTGGGAGAAGGCTTCTGGAAATGTTCATAGATATTAAAACTTTCGGAACTTAAAAAGTGAAGCGTGCTTTTGCAGTGGAATATTAAAAATCAGCTAATTAAAAGCAATAGGTGAACTGAGGACGCCAGCACTCTGACTTAATATAAATGGGCCTTTCATGAGAAATTTTGAAAGAAGTACTAAGGTGAAGAGCTGAATATCACTGAAAGAACAGCATCTCTCACTGATCATTTTCTGCCGTTTCCGATTTCAGTGTTAGCCTGCTAAATTTCTCGTTAAAAGACATGCAGCTTTTTTGACAAGTAGGTTTATTGTTTCTCTTTGATTACCGCCTCTCCGTTTTACGAAATCTTACAAAAAAGATTTGATTAGAAATAATTCAATGATTTATTTTTTTACAATACCGAGGAGTGGTTAGCTGGTTTGAAGCCCGCTCTGTTCTTTTGGCGCTGTACTGTACCGCATGTATGAAACCCAAACTGAAATGTGATTATTCTGTTTTCATAGTCGAACTTAAGCCTGAGACGAAAAGTGAAATAAAAGGATAAACAGGGAGAGCCCAATTTAAGTTCTCTTTTGCCAGTTTGGCTGCAGCTGAGTCACATTAGGCACTGATAAGCTGGTGGTTTCCACATGCTACTTAGGGTAAACTCATGGCATCTTTTGATTCCTTCTTGTGAGGAAGAGAGACTGCTCTTGTTCTTTTTCTGTCTCCTAATACCGTTTTCGCATTGTGCTGCTTCTATGAAATCTTATCTTTAGTCTGTCCCACAGGGAGCCTTTTACCTGTCTGTTTGCTCGCCTGTCCCCAGTTGATTGGTATGGTTTCCGCTAAAATTGTTGGGAAGTAGGAGCGCTCACTGCAAATGACTAAGATTGTTGTCGGTAGAAACAGCCACGCTGTATTCTGAAAGAAAATCCGGCAGATTGCGGAAAGGCTTTGAGGAAAATGGGAGGTGAAGCTGATAGGACCAGCAGCATTACCTCTTTGCTTTTCTTCTGAGGATGAATATCGATTTTAAATATGCTCTAGGTTCTAACAGTCTGTTAGCCACACATCTGAGGCTTTTTTTTCCTCGAGGTCAGGCTGTAGTTCTCAGAGTAGCACCATTATTTCCTTATTCAGAGGGAAAGAAGAAAGCTGATTCTTTGAACTTCTGGATTAGTCAGAGCAGACAGTGTTGACAAGATGTAATTGCTGCTTCAATTGAGAGGAAAGGTAATGCCTCTGTTGTTTTGAAGTTGTTTAAGAAACTCTCTTGTGATCTGAAGCTAGTCATCTTAGACAAGCAATTTGCTCCTGAGTGATAAGAACCTTTCATAAGGTTCACATTGGCTTAAAAAAATAAATAAAAAAAAGAATTAAAGTCAGAAGCCGCTCCTTAACCTCTTCTTAGTTATATGATGGAGGCTTGCGAGAGCCGGACAGACCCCTGTCTGTTTGCTCTCCTTCTTTATCTCAAACCACAACAAAATTCCCGCCCTGGGCTTCAGCTAAGGCAAACCCCATTATTTCCACTGATAGTCTATATTAAACCATGAAATCTGGAATAAATTCCATCCCTGATCTAAGCTGGCCATCGGTTCATGCCATAATATAGGAAGACCATTTCACTTTACTATTAAGCCAATTATCTGTAACTTGTATTTTTATTCTACTAAATGTGTGATCCCTTTCTGTTAACTTACCGTCAGAATTTGCCTTCAGATAATGAGTTGCTTCCATGGACTTCAATAGGCATAGGAATGTGAGAGAGGAACTGGGCCATCGTTTGCTTGGACAGTATCCTGGTGGACAGGATGGCATGGCTTTAGCTGTGGGTTGCGTGAATGTTGTACGTTTTTGTCTTTTAATAACAGTGACCTTAGCTTTGTTGTATTGTGAAGCACACTAGATAGGAACCAATTTGATTTTATCAAGATTTTCATTACAGATATCCCAGATGTGTCCCTTTTTACTCCTCTGCATTCCAGACTAAATTTAATCCCAGTCTTTTAAATCCCTTTTAATAGCTAGCCCACCCCTCTGTGCCTCATTTCGGTTTTCTTCATTTCAGGTGCCCCATTCACTGATACAATGCTGTCATACTTTTCCCTGTTATGTCTCTTTAATATATCCTGGCATCCTTTTTATTTCTTTCTACTTTTTTTTTTTTTTAATTAAAATTTCCTTGGGTTTTAAATTGGTGTTTCTACTGAACACTCCTCAATTACTCATAGACTCTGATTTTTCGTGTTTGGTAACAGCTAATTCAGAACCCGTCGCTGGGCCAGATTCAGCTGGTTGTTGCACCACATGGAATCCAACAATTCTATTAAGTCAGTTGAGTGAATCTGAAGTTTATGCTGGTATAATAGTAAAAAACCACTACTGGGATCAAGGAGCTTATTATGTCCCCACCAAAGGGCAGATCTGGCTGTTCCACTTTACTCTTGTTTAGTAGTTACTTACTATGATTTAACTGAAGAACTGAAGTTTTTTTTCTCCATTCATGCATATATTATGACAACAAATATGCCTACATTTATAAATCGTGAAATATATAATATTTATAAAAGAGAAAATGCTTGTGTAGCACTCAGTGCAATGGACTTTCACCCTGAGGTGTCTGAGCACTCATCAATCTAACTATTAGTTACAGTTGAAGTGAATTATGTGTCCTGATCTTTCACATTTTGCGGAGCTGGATTTTTCAATAATATTGTGAGTGATTAGACACGTAAAGAATGAAAAACATCGTGCCCATAATGTAACTGAAAAATAGGAATAATGCGTTTTAATATGCTGTAACACCTGCTAATCTTCCTTGCACTTCATCTGCTGTCATGAAGTGCAGTCAGGCTCTCTTTGACTCTTTTTGCGGCCCGTTAGCATCAGTGGTGCGGCTGATGTGAAACAGTTTGAAATTATTTTTGTGATCTTGTGTAAACACGCCCTTGAAATTTGTTTTCACAATCAATTATTTTATCCTTATCACATGGCAACAAAGTTTTATACTGTCATGACAACTTAGATATACAAGTTTTCGTATTTTAATGTGGTTTTTAGAATATTTTAAAATATTTCACTAGTTGTCGGTTACAAATATTTAAGAACTATTCATTTTTTTTTCCTGTAAGCTGACAAACCACTGTAATAACATCACTGTCTTACCTTATTGCCTCTCTGGATAGTTTATTTCATGATGGCCTTGTCCAAACTAGCAGACATCTTAGGGTTGGCATGTATATAAAATATTGTGTAAAAAGGCTTAAGTATAAATGATGGTAAATCAAAACACATTTAGGGGAAAAAAAAAATGGAAAACAAAGGATTGTGCTTTGAATCTCAGGTATTAAAAACTAGATGTGCGCTAGCTAATTCTCACTAATAACATCTGAATTTATTTTGTCTTTTAAGGTAAAACTGGCCACACAGAGGCTGTACGAGTAGTATATCAGCCAGAAAACATCAGCTTTGAGAAACTGCTCAAGGTCTTCTGGGAGAATCATGACCCGACACAAGGTAGAGTGATGAGTGAGCCAGTATTTAATTATCTTACTAATTACAGCTGGGATAATTAGTGTTTGAGCTGCACGGAAGAGATGAACCTTGAAATCACACTGGAGCTCGAGAATATGATTGCAGACATTTATTGACAGAGAAAGAGAGGAAGAGAGAGAATGAGAGTACAGAAACTCACAATACCCCTCCTCCTTTACAGCTGTCTGTGCTGGGAAAATTCCCACAGAGAGGCACAGGAGACAATAGAAATTTTTTTTCAACTTTGATTATGACAATTTCTTCTGTAATGCTATCTTTTGTCTCTTAAATTAAAGCATATTTCTTCGCAGCGTCAGAGCTGGTCATTTTATTTCTGCCGAGGACCTTTATCCTTCATAAGATTTTTTGTTTGTTTTTTATATTTTTCAATGGCAGTGAATATCTTTTATGATTAGCAAAAGGGAACAAAAGGAGATAAGAGATGGTGTGTAGAGGCACCAGCAGGGCATTCTAGCTATTTGCCTTATTCAAACCTTTTGATTTAATTTATCTTTCTTGGAAGAGGCTTCATGATGACATTACACACATCTGTGCAAACATAAATGGGAAACTGTGTTGAGAAAACATTTTACATGTTTATATAGTTTCAATAAACATCATCCTTTCTACCATTTCCCAGAAATATTGCACACAGTAACTCATTTCAATATTTTAACAGCTATCGTAATTATGCCACTTGTTACTACATCTGGGAACAAAAAATGCAGATGATACCTTCAAAATGTGATAACCATCCTGGGAAAGAGTAACTCCGAGAAGGATCCCGGGGCGTTGTGGATAAATGGCTTCCAGTGAGCCCAGAGCACAATGCAAAGAGAAAAATGGTTATTGCAACTCCTGCCTGTATAAAAAGGGAAGCCTTAGTCAGGAGCAGGAAAGCTTTTTTCTCTATGCAGAGTCAGTAAAATCTCAGAACACTTAGTCCAGTTTCTGTGTTGGCATACCAGGAATTCTACAGAGATATCGCTGGGAATTCAAAGGAGGGACAGAAAAAGGATCTAGAGCCTAGAAAACTGGCCTGGTGCTATGAATAAACTAGTTGAACGCTGTGATCAGGTAATTTTTACAGGTATTTAAGTGAGGAGCAGATACCTGGTAGTGAGGCTGACGACCCAACCACTGGAAAGCCATAACAAGTTCCAGTAGTTGTAAGCTGAAGATTGAAAAGTTCCACCTTGGAATAAAATAGTTTCACAGCTCTCAGTGTAATTAAACGTTGGAATATTTTTTCCATCACCACCCTTTCGAGTCTTTAAGATGAGATCATTTATCATTTTAAAAGAGGCGCTTGATTTAAGTCATGAGAAGGATTTCTATGTCTGTGTGTCAAGTGCGGTGGCCTATACTGGGATGTGTTGATTTATGAGCCTCCCTTTTCAACTCCTTCCTTTATAGTTGTGTTCAGAGCAATTTGTCTGCACCGTCCTTGAAACACTTGCAGCTCTGCGTTAAGGCTGTGACCATCTTCAAATCACGCGTCAGGGCCTCTGTGGTTTGCTCATCGGGGTCAGGAAGGGGTTTTTTCTCCCTATCCTACCAGTGGTTGGTTTTAGGTCTTTTTTTTGTTCTTTTTTCTTTGGATTGTCAGAGATTGGCCATCACCAGAGGCTGGCTTCTTTGTAATGGGCTGGTTGTTTTGATACGGCAGAGAATCCGATTTCTAGATAATTGGTTCATGTGTCTTGCTCACATGTTGGGATTAATCCTGATTGCCAGAGTTGGGAACTCATGGCCAGGACTATAGGATTCTTCAGCTTCCAGAGCAGTATGAGGAATGGATTTCTGCTGAAATAATCTGGGCAACTACCACCTAATCAGTCATCTTCCATGTCCGTAGTCTTGGCTTTGACAGCGTATGGTTGGGCTCTGCCTGTGGCACACAAACAATAGGTCAGTCTCTTCAGTGCCGACTGAAATTCATGTGCTGGACACAATGGTGTGTGGATGAAATGTAGTAGTTGTGATAACAGGTCAGATCAGATGAATTTATGATTCCTTCTGGCTTTAAAACAAAGTAAAATGATGACATTGTGTCTTTATAGTCACATTGCATTCTCACAGAACTGAGGTTCCAAATAGTTCCAGCCTGTGCTTTCAGAAGAAGGTTGAGTTCTGGCAGATGTATGATTCACTCTTTGATTTCTGGCAACTGGGGAAACATCACCTAATTAGCCTAGGCACAGAGCCACGCTAATGTGGCTGTATTCCTTCTGAGATGTGAGCTAGTATCTCCGCGTAACGCTGTGCTGTGTAGATACCCAAGTCATTCACAACTGTCTCAGACGTCCATGTGGCACTGCAGTGCTTGGTGTAAACATACCTAAGCCTTTATCTAAGCTCGTCTCAGTAGAATTTCAAAATGGTTCTTCTGTAATAATTTGCCAAAAGAGAGAGCATCATTTTATCCACAGAGAAGATGGTAGTCTTCTCTGAAGACTTTGCATACCCCAGACTTGGATGTGTTGCTTTACCTCTATATTTTTATGGTTGCTTAATGCTAATCTCTGTTCAAGAACTTTGCAAAGCTCATCACATCTCTACCACCTACCTTGATTTAAAGAAAACCTAAACCACAAGGTCCCAATTTCAAGTTTCTTTGTTTTCTAAGATAGGGATGGTAGGCTTATATGCCCTTTCAAGTTTTAGTGGTAAGCAGTAGAATCATAGAATCATGAATGGTTTGGGTTGGAAGGGACCTTAAAGATCATCCAGTTCCACCCCCCTGCCCTGGGCAGGGACACCTCCCACCAGACCAGGTTGCTCCAAGCCCCGTCCAACTTGGCCTTGAACACTTCCTTAAGATAGATCCTTAAGGTAGAATTGTTCCTTTGCCTTTATTTGTATCTACTCCTGGCTTTTAGCTTGCTATGGGAAATGTGGTTTTACGTAAAGATACTGAAAGTGAGAGTTATCTCTCTGACCTATGATAATTTTCTCCTTTCTTGAGCTATGTGTACACAGCAAGTCTTATTTAGCCCGCCTTAGGGGAATGCAGGACTCAGTCTGTCAAAGAGAAGTTTTTCACTAAGCAGATAAATTAGGAAGATTTCTTATTCATGAAACTCAACGCACTCTTTGGATGAATCCAGTGTCTCATATAGATGGCGAATGCTGGTCTTCTTGAGTATAACACTCACTCAAAAGTGTAAAAGCTTTGTCTGTGGCGTTGTCTTATCTTTTCTGCAGAAGCTGGGTTAACGCCATTTAAGCCCTCCTACCCCCATCAGAGATTATGGACTTGTCTAATTGTTCTAATGTCATTAAACATCAAATATGTACATTCTGTTGCAGTTAAAGACCTTTCAGATATCAATCTAGATGGTACCAAGTTGCTAACGAGTACAGACTGGCAGTCCTATCATTCATTATTGTGTGAGCATATAAATATTCAAAAGTTCCTGCTTTCCAAACAGTTGGACCTCCTGCCTTCAAGATGAGACTGACATCTCGCTGGGATTCGAATGTTCTCTGGGAGACAGCCTGGCTCTTGTTTCGTGAAGCTCTTGAGTCTGAGTATTATACAGAAGTCTATTGAAAAGCAAGAACCTTTGATCAAGTCAAACAGTCTATGAGTTGAAAGAGATTCTCCCAGATGAGCATCTCCTAAGTGTGGGGCCCTGATAAAGTCCTGCTTGACTATTAATTTAGACTCTATTTTATAATTCATTACATTTGGGATGCTGAAAGAGCAACAAACAAACCCCCGACTTCTGCCAAGTGACATATGGTTGTCATCTCTGTTCAGCCTCTAATGCACAGATCAGCATTCCTTCTCTCCTAGGAATGATCTTATCTATAAGAGGATTGCTCTGTATAGCTCTATAAGTGCTTGAGGTGGTTGCTTCTTTGTCACTGATACAGAAAAAGAGAATGAATGTGATATGCTGAAAACACAGCAAAATAATCTTATGGCTATTCACTGTGTATATAATTTTATTTTTCTAAAGTTCATAGAGGTGTAGGGCAGATTCTGCATTGCCCCGTTTTTGTGCTGTGAGGCTGTCCTCAGAGTCTTCCTGATTTTTAAGATATGAGCCTGACCCTCTCCTTCAAATTGCACCCTGCCGATGGTTCTGCTGGCACCTCCATGCTGTGCGTCTAGCGGGATGTGGGCTTTCAGACCACAAGTTTGTCTGTGTTGTGCCTCAGCCTGTAGTTTCACGATTGCTGTGAGCTTATCTTTGACGTGGCTGTTAGGGAAAAGGGCAATTTTCTTCTCTCTCCCTGACCTGTCTGCAGGATACAACCTCTCTCCTTGTGTTGACACTGGCAATCACAAAATTCTCTGATCAAGCTGAAAATTAGCCCTGCATGGATTGAAGTGAAATGTAATTTTCAGCCAGGACATAAATTGCCAGGAGCGTGACTGCTAGTGGGACCACCCTTCTGGCATTAGCACCGTCGTATAGTGTGGGAGCCAGTTGTGAAACCCAACTGTGCTTATGTTCAGGGAGGAAGATGTCATGTTTTAGCTGATCAGGAAGTTTGGCCGCTCTTTGTGGGGTGTCGGAAACTATTTCTCCAAACCTTTGGAAAAATCTATCCGATACCCGAGAACTCTGTTTGTCGTGGCGCAAAATGTGATTCCTGTAAAGCCTATTACTGTTCGTCATTATCCTGACCCTGTGTGTGGCTGAAGTCCTACATGTGTCAGGGATTTCAGCCCAATCCAAGGCACTTTAAAGAAAGGCTCCCTGTTGCTTTCAGTGGCTCTACAGAAGACAACCAGAAGACAAAATAAACACTATTTCCTTCTCTTGTAAACATGTTTGGGGCAATGAGGAGTCCACTTGCCTCCTTTAGCTCTTTTCTCTCTTGAATACGATCCAAAATGAACGCTTGTTTTGGTAATCCCACTCCCCGGGTTTGTCAAGAGCACCTAATCCTTTCCAGCCCACAAGAAATAATTTACCTACAACTACGGTTCTCTTGGGTGAGCCCCTGTTGCACACAGATCCCACCCTTTTTCATTGCTGCTTCTGGCTTTCTGTTTGGATTTTTGAACTAGTGGAAGGAGCAGAGAGGAAGCCGGGACTCCATGGTTTTGGTTGCCCTCTAACAATAGGGTGAAGGGCAAAGGTACCATGGCCACCGCTGCCCAGGAGCATCTGGAAATTTGCTTCTATCCTTATTGATTCTTTAGGTGTGAATACACAAAGAACCAAAGTTAGTGGTAAGTAATCTCATTGCTCCTTTCTGTCATGAAGAAGTCCTTATCGTGCCTGTGTTTGTACAGGAAATGTAAGCAGAACTGATATTTTTCCAGCGGTTGAGGACCATCTGTACTACAACAAACTCATCACCTGCCAGATTCATTCAGAACATCTCTTAGTCCATATGTCTTGTGTGTCCACGATAAAGACGAGATGTGTGAGCCATTTCTCCTCCCTGTGACCTTCCGAACAGTTTGGCATTTAGCCTTAGTGCTGATACATGAATTCTCCAGATTAATATCTGTTTTTCATTGTGCTGACCCATTTTAGTTGCAGAGGGTATATTTATTGCTCACCAGTTTTGAAGGACTGTACTTTTTTTAGACATTGCATAAGGAATCTATCATCTGCAAATAATTAAAATTAGACACTAGAAATGACATTGTGTTGCTAATGAGCAGATGTGTCTACTTATACCAGTGGAAGAACAGCTGTACACATGAAAAACGCTACAGCGACCCTAAACCAGCATTATGTATTCTGCTACAGGCCTGTGACTTCATTTAGAGATTAAAGGGAAAAAAGTAATCTCTCCATGTAAAATATAACCATTTTTAATTTTTTTTTCCTTTACATTTCTGCAACTCTCTTCCCTTTTGTAATTTGAATGAAATTTGCAAGTCTCAGATTAAAGCACAGAGCACCTTTGTCTTGTATTTCAAATGTTATTAAGAGTCCTGATGGTTTCAGCATTATTACAAGGTGTAACAAAAACCAGTAGAAATACAAAATCCATTGTCACCAGACATATTAAATATATTCAAAATAGAATTACCGACCCCTCAGGGAGCCATTCTTGGTCCAATACTCTTCAATATTTTCATTAATGACTTGGAGGATATAGTGGAGAGGATGCTAATTAAATCTGTGGTAAAGACATTGCTAGGAGGCTCTTAGAGGAAACGAATAAAACGCAGCTCTGTGTTGATAAATTAAAAAAGCCATGGAAATCGATATGCTGAGACACAATAAAGATAAATGTATATTGGTTCACGCAGGACCGAATACTCAACAATAGAAATATGCACTGAGTTGTTTGACAGGAGGCTGTGTCTTCTATTGCCTTCAGGTTCTTCTAATTCCTGCTCTCGCCAATGAAATCTCAGCGGTGGGACATAGTTGGCTGATGTCTAACCCTCCCATCCGCAACCAATTTAGTGGTCCCTTGCCCATATTCACATCATAAATACCTGTGTCCTATACTGTTTGCAAAGTAGCAAAGAGAGTCTTTGCCAGTGGTGCTGACCAATATTGTATTTTGAGAACGCAACTTCATTTCTTTCGCGAAGTGAAATGCCTTATGTCATGTTGTTCCCATTCTTTGTCCTTTCTCTAGAACTAAATATGCATTAAAAATAAATGCGTATTATTAGGCTGTTTTGCGTCCCCGGGAATTTCAGCTGTCAAGTTAATTTGCATATTAGACTCTTTTTACCCATATAAATTTGAATAGACTTTCTCTGACCTATATTTCCAGTTTAGGAGATGTTGTTTTTCCATATCACAGTGAGAAGCTGAGATTTGACTCTGCATCTTTTTTAATGAAGGGAATTATTAGCCAGTGTGGTGGTTGCTGAGGTGGCTGAATAGTTTGTGTTATGAAGTGAGTGGTGCTGAATCAATTCTAGCTCAAGGGCAAAAGTCCTTCTGGGCTCTGATTTCTTCTTACCTTTAAAATAGTTTTAGCTTACTTATTTTATATGTGACAATCGTGTGCTAACCAGTTCTCCAGAACCACTAAAAATTAACTTTATCTTTCAGTATTGCTGCAGTAAGTAATAAAATGGTTCCTTGAAGGTGGGAAAAGCCGTGGCATCAGTCTTCTGTGACAGTGAAGACGACACTGTGACTCCTACTCTGTGGGAAACACGAACCCAGCACTCACATGAAGTGAGTGTAGATTTAGACCAGATATAAGAAAGAAATTTTTTACACTGAGGGTGGTGAGCCCCTGGCCCAGGTTGCCCAGAGAGGTGGTGGCTGCCCCATCCCTGGAAACATCCCAGGCCAGGTGGACGGGGCTCGGAGCAACTTGCTCTAGTTGAAGATGGCCCTGCTCATGACAGGGGGGACATCAGGGGGTTGGATTAATGCCCTTTAAAGCCCAAATTAATCTATGGTGCTATGATTCCTTTTGTTCATAATGCCTCTATCTGCTAAGAAAAACTTCAGAGAATGTTTTTATTCTATTACAGTCTTACTCAGGATCATTTCTGTGTTATTTTGTAATTATATCATAGCTGTGTTTGTAATTGAGGAGAGGAAGAGAAAGGGATCATAAAATCAAAGAATTGCCTAGGTTGGAAGGGACCTTTCAGATCATCTAGTCCAACCATCAGGGGTGAGGAAGGGAATCTTCATTTTAATTCGGGCTTGTTGATTTGTAGCTTCTGAAGGAAAATCTGGACTTCTCAACGCTTAGGACTCTCTTCAGTAGCTTTCAAATATCCATGAAGTCAATAGGTATGTGGTGTGAATAACAGCATTTAGATTTTCCTGTGTGTTTATGGAATTAGAAAAGAGCAACCTTAGAAGGTCTTTTTCTGCGAAGTTTTTTCATGGAATGTTCCTAATCTTTATCCGAGGAAAGCAATAGACAAAGTCAAAACAAAGTAATACTAAACATTCTTTTCTTCTTCAAATAACCCACTAGTGAATTTACTGTACTTGGGTCTAGAAATTTGAGGCACTGAAGCATGGCATCATTAATCATAGTTTATGGTGATTATTAGTAGGCTTTTAATCTTTGTTTTCATGTATAATTAGGTACAAGAGGTCAAAGCCGGCTCTATTCTAAGCAACAATATTTTCAGTGAATGACTGTTTTTCTCTGCCTGCAATTTTCTCTCGCATATTTATAAGAGCATACTTGTCTGTGTTTTGAGAGAGCCGCGTCCCATGAGTTTATCTGCTGATAAAAGCAAATGACAACACCGTTATTTTTATTATTACTAATTATTTTTATTACTATTGCAATAACACCTGGTGGATCGTAGTAGGTTTAGATTCATAGCATTAACACATGCCTAAATTTAGGCAAGACATTAGTGAGCAACAGATAAATGAAGAGAAAAGAAAAGGCACATAAAGAAAACAATAGCAAATTTGTGTGATTCTGTAGCTGAGCTCTAGCTGAATTGCTGTATTTCTTAATTATATTTTATCACACGATCAGTAGTTGTCCAGCTTTTTGTAAGCATCACAGCACAGCTAGTCCATGAAGAAATGAGCCGATTCAGATGCCTAAAGAGAAATGTCTTTCGCCACGCCAGATCCTCTTGCACATTCTGCCTGTCTTCCAGTTGTGCTTTAGAAAATGTGGGGCACCATTATACCCTGTGCCGTGTCTCCAGGCTCTTCCAGACATCTCTGCTCTACACATTTGTTTGGTCTTAAAGACTATCATGATCTTTGGTCAGATTTGTCTGACCAGCATACACACGTCAGGTGGGATAAAGACTGAGAGAAAGCCACCTAAACCTAGATGTTTCCATAGGCACGGAGGGTCTCATGAAAATCACCCACGATTTTCAGTGGAGATCTAGTCAACACAGTTGACTTGCCCCAAATTAGGCACCTGTGTTTGGCCACCTTTTAGTTGCCTAAACCTGGAAGCTTAGTTTCAGCTGCACCGATAATTACTGTTAAAAAGTTTCACTCCCATCATAAGTTTATCCAGCCCTGAGGCAGATTTCCAGGAGGAGGGACCTCTGAAAGGGCCTAATGTCTGATTATGGCAGAAAAAGTCTAGCAACTTGTCTAAAACTGATCATTTAACCTTTGAATAGAGTTAAGTAAAAAAAAATCCCCTGTAATAAGTTTAATGCCATTAAGGATGACTTCTGTATATATTCACCATTCTATTTGCCTGTTCTATGCACTACTGGTAAAGATGTATTTTCAATTGATAATTAGAAATGGATTAACATTCCTGTCTGCCAGTGACATTTAATACTTAAGCTTTGTGACACTCATCAAATACTAACCTATGGGGTTTTTGTGGGCTCAAGTAGATCATGCATTTCCTTCAAAGGTCAAAGAGCATTCAAAAATGCATTTAAGCAATGCTATATCTGAATGAATTAATAAATAATGAAGCATACAGGGAACTCTTCTTGCGAACCAAGTCTTCATCCAGACTTTCTAGTTTTGTAAAAGAATTGAAGTATCTTGAGTAGCGATGTGATGCATTTTGTAACTATTGAATAATGCTAATAAAAAGCAAAGAGAATTGGTCAGACATAGAGCCTGGGCTGGTATATTACCACACCTTCTTGAGGATAGCCTGTCATTGGAGCAGGTCCAGAGGAGGCCCCGGAGATGCTGGGAGGGCTGGAGCCCCTCTGCTGGGAGGACAGGCTGAGAGAGTTGGGGGCGTTCAGCCTGGAGAAGAGAAGGCTCCGGGGAGACCTTAGAGCCCCATCCACTATCTGAAGGGGGCCTACAAGAAAGCTGGAGAGGGACTTTTTACAAGGGCATGCAGTGATAGGACCGGGGGTAATGGCTTCAAACTGAAAGAGGGGAGATTGAGATGAGATCTTGTGAAGAACTTTGGTGTGAGGGTGGTGAGCCCCTGTCCCAGGTTGCCCAGAGAAGCTGTGGCTGCCCCATCCCTGCATCCCTGGAGGGGTTCAAGGCCAGGTTGGACGGGGCTTGGAGCAACGTGGTCTGGTGGGAGGTGTCCCTGCCCAGGGCAGGGGGGTGGAACTAGATGATCTTTAAGGTCCCTTCCAACCCGAAACATTCTATGATTCTATGATTTCCACTAATGGACAAAATGGAGACCTGATAACTCTTCATGGCCCAAATCTGATAGTGTTGGAGGCCTGCATAAAGTCCCTGGTATACCATATGGGAACAGCTCTGTGAACAACAAAGGGGAAAGCAATAGTTATTGACCTCCATGAAATACATATGATATTTGTGCTTCTCCTTTACTGGAAAAAAACCCCAATCCTAGCATATGGACAAGCACAAGATAAAAGTTGGAATCAGAAAAAAATGGTGGATTTTTTGCTGGATTGAACTTAAACCCTACCACTGCAAAGTCAGGTATTCTGAAAGTTGTCTGTTTATTTCATATTGGATATAAAGCTGGCTGCCAAAACTGTAGAGAGAAATGTCCAGGAAATGGGTCTGGAGAATGCAGAGGGGCAGGAGAGATTTATTCCAGATGGGACAAGAATCTCCTGAGAGTGTTTCTCTTGTCGGCTTCTAGTTCTTGCATGACTCTTCCCTCCAGATGCTAGGGTGGGCCATACTAATGTAGAGATGGGGAAGCTGTAGAAGGTCTGGCAGAGAAATTTACTTCATTACAGGGTGGTGCTGAGACTGTCTCCTTTTAACCCAGTCCCATGGGACCTCTTCTCTTGGCTGTTCCTCGCCTCGTCTCAGAAATCCGTTTGCAACACCTTCTGCATCTCAGTTCATCTCTGGTTTTTGGTGGAAGAGAGGAAGAAGGCCTTCCTCCTCACATCTGCACAGAAAGGCAGCACAGGTATCACTGCTACAGCGCTGCGGAGAAGGCAGAGGTGTCACGTAGCTGCATGGCATAGGTCAGAGTCAAGCCTGGCCACACAGAGAGAGGGACATTACTGCTGTGGAAGGTTCCACAAAATCAAAGCTTTATAGAGCTACTCTTTTCCACTGTTATTTTGGATTTGTTGTAGCAGCACATTGGCCATAGGTGGTGGGCACAAGATTTCTTGTTGCAGCAAATTGATGGCAGCAACTCATCCCATTCCCAGAAAACGCAATTGCTAAAAGAGTGATGGAGTATGTTCTCCTGTGTCTCCATCGGTGTATCTGGGTATGTTATGGCATTAAAGAAGAATCTGTTGTCTGAAAAACTCTACTTAAAGAGCTATTGTTATTTCATACAGTGAGTGTTGTATTGACCATCATCAACAAGCTCATTTACACCAGCACTGGGAATCTTAAGGAAAGAAGTATTCTGTAGTGGTTTTGTCCTTGGAGATACTCAAAACTGGACTGGACAAGGCCCTGCACAACCTGCTCTGGCCAACACTATTCTGAGCATGGATGTTGGACTACAGACCTCCACCAGTCCCTTCCGACCTCAGCAAATCTGTGATTCTGTTTTAGCTTCAAAGCTACACCAGAAAACCTGTAATCGGGTGATTTGATGAAGGTTAAAGATGAGATATTTTTGCAGGTGGCGTAAATTGTTAAAAACAGTGCTATAGCCGTGATGTTCTAAGTATATGTACAAGTCGGAATCTCTAGGGAAAGCTAGGATTTGCTGTCTTGATCCCAAAGCAAATGGGGAAGACCAAAATGGTAGTTTCCTCCCTGATACTGAGAACCACGTATATCGAAAGCTTTATAAACCTTTTAGCCTATTGACAGTATAAAAGTTTTCTTTAATATGTACAAGCTCATTAATGTATTGTAACCTTCTGAAGAAACTCTTTTTTATTTCATTTATCCTTCCTGCACCCCAGCACCTTGAAAATTATCAAGAACTCTCAATCCACAGCACTGTAACTAACTTCTTTTCTATTAACATTTTTCGCCTTTAATCATATGCTATAAAGAGTTTTACTTTCCCTTGGCAACTTTTAAGCTGTATAGATGTAATCATTACAGTGAGTGATGACATCAAGCTGGGGTGACATGGTGCAATTGATTTTTACTAAATAATTATATGATGAGCTGGAAGAAGGAGTTTTATTAGTCTTTACTCAGCAAGGATTGATTGGGGGAAAGAAAATGACCAATCAGTATATCAGGTTTCTGCGGGTATAAGAAAATAAGTGACAGCTGCAGAGAAGTCTATAAATCACAGAAAAAAATATGATAAAAATAAGAGCTATGAACTGCCCTTTAAAATTTCACTGGGTGGCACAGAAGAGTCTAACAGACCTTAGTCATTTATCTCCATTATGCTTGGGATCCTCTGAGAATAGCGAGGTTGACGAATGATGCCATTACATTTTTTTATTATTTTTAAATGGAGAGAAGATAAGGAGTGTTGTATAAGTATTACTTTCAAGTCATTAGAGGGTTGAGTCTTCAAAAGAAATCCCTGATTTAGCCAATGAAATAAATAAAATATATTTTACTTTAGCCTTCTGTAGGCAATATATTAAAAAATCACGGTTTTGAAGCAAATCTGCTTGTTTGCAATTAATTCTCCATTTCTAAAGCATGTGGATGTTCCTATTTCTTATTGACCTCAAGATACCCTGGAGTTAGACAGAAAGGACAATGACCTACCTAAAGTGTATCTCAACAGAAACTCAAACTGTAGCACAACAGCAGTGTGACTGCTTGAAACGGGCAACTCTTTGGCCCGGACAAGAAGACCCTGTAGATGTGACAAGGTGGAGAAACTGAAGGACAAAGCACTGACCAGCTGAACAGAAGCAGGGATGATTTCATATATTCTGATCATTCAAATCAAAGGAGAGCAAGTATTTACTACTTTGATGCCAAGTCATTCCTCTCCAGGTGCATCAGATGATATCAAAATGTTGGTAAGAGGACTTCTTAGAGCCATTTCTTTGACTGTTATCTACATTTTGTCAAATAATATTTTTTCCATTGGCAGTGTGTTGTTTTGCATGGCAGTCTCAACCTGGGAATTGTTCCTTTTGCAGGATTTGAGAGACCATCACAGTTCCCTGTCCTTTCCATCTACTGCCCTGTGGCCACAAATTTCTGCTTCATATAAGTCAGAGCAAGCGCTTAGCTCTTTCGGGCATTTTTTGATTTATTGATGTTCTGCTCTCTGCTGGCACAGTGAGGAAATTTTATGTTCTCTAGAGTGGTCCAGCCTGAGAACCACTGAGGTGCTTTGATCAGCCAAAGTGACATTCCTAAATATGATCCATGCCCAAGATCTAAACACATTTGGAGCTCCAAATGCCCTCATCCTCACTGGTTCTCCAGAGACCAGAGCTTACAAGGACTGGCCAGCGCTCACATGGGCACTGTGCTTTGGGCTTATACTCTTTGGCACCATGCAGCCCTATCTAAAACCACATATTTTTGTATCTTGCCAGGGCTGTGCAAATTCTATGCTTTTCTATCAGTTCTAAAATCACCCTCTCTATCTATACTTCTCTTTGATGAGAGATTTTAATGCTGTTCTCAGCATGGCAGCCGATTTTCTTTGTCTCGGGTATCAAGAGCAAGTGCCAGCCTTTTGACTCCAACGTATATTTGTTCCTATTCCTGTTGGATGTGTTTCTGATCAGGGAGATAGATAGAAAAAAATTTTTTGCCAGTTTTTGTCTTGCACGATTGACAAAAGTAAAGCACAGCCAGATGAAATGGCGTGATCTTGCAAACCCTGAGCTGGGCCAACGGGGTTCTGGTGTCAGAATCTTGGAGGACTTGGCATGAAGGTCAAGGACTTGCCTCTGCTTTGAACCTTCTTACATGAGACAAATCGGGTAAATCGCCTAGGCTTTTTTTTTAGATCACCTCCACATCACGGCAGGGACATTGGGTAGCCCTTGAAAGTTTGCCTGGTTATCTCTACTTTCTGAGATTCTGATCAACACTGGGAACAAGTCCTCTGGATGTGCTTTGTGACAAAGTGGGCCAGGTCTGATGCTACATGTAAGGTGACGTGCTGCTTTCGGGCCTCTGGAAGCTTTTCCTCAGACTATCTGTTGGAGAGAAGTGGGCTTGAGATCACTCAAAGCATATCTACTTGTCATTACAGCTGCAGAGAAGGCTTTTTCTGTGTTATTTCGTTCTTTCATTGCAAAGTTTCTGAAAGAGTTGGTGAAGGTCTTTCTTCCCATCAGAGAACTCATTCCCTAGTGTTAATGTATTTTGTTAACATCTTTAAGAAGCAACCTGATTATCATCTCAGCTTAGAATGAAAAGAAGCTTCATGCCCTACTTACAGATTTCACCATATATTATAGCCTTGAAGAAAAAAGCTATCTCCTGGATCTACCCTAAATTCTCTAAATTCTGTCCCTAAATTGGCAGGTTTTGCACAGAGAGTGACTTTAAGACATCCTGCAGAAGAACAGTGTAGGCAATCATCATTCCCCTGCCTAGAAGATCCAGCTGTTCTGAAGATGTGCAGCTGGTGTTCTGTAGGAATTATTTCTTCTTCCAGTAGTGAAGATATAGACAAACCTGATTCACTGGTTTGATTTGGAATTGAAGCAAAAATCATATGCATGTCTTAAAAATGGAGTTTGGTACGGGTAAAAAAAAGTCTTATTCTGACAAAATTCTTTGTAGAGAATTTTTACGGGAAATTTGATCCTGAAGTGCATCCATTGTGGTAATAAATATTGCTTTAATCCATCCAATCCATAATGACAAGAGCTTTATTCATTTTTTTCTGTGAAAATGTAGCAAAGATAGTGGTCGTTCAAATCTCAGTGGTTTTATAATGTATTATGACAATTTATGGTAGATACTAGTTTTGAAGGGCGCTTAACAAATGTGTTCAAGTTAACTCCTGTTTCATTACCTCGGACCTTGTAGTCAAGGTGAATGACATGAAGCCCGTGGAGATTATTTGTGGTTTTAGTTGCATTGCTACAAACTTGGAATGAATTTCTTGACTTCAGTGGAACCATCCTGGTGCACCGAAGATCAGAGGTTGGCTCATTGTCTCAGCAGAAATCTTTTTCAGAGTCTAATGTGCATCCAGTGTAGCTAAAATCAATGGCAGCAATGTTGACAGTCCCTTGTAAGACTGGCTTTTGATTTAGCAGTACGTAATATCTTCCAATATGTATAGAATCGTTATTAAATTAATTATTTGTATTTTCTCATTCTTATCTGAAGCCAAACGTGTATAACTGTGGTGTTACGGTAACAAAGAGAGACAGAATGTCATGATAGACAAAATTAGGAAGACATTTCAGAAAATGAAGGAAAGTTAACTACATGTGACATTATGGAACTCTAGATAGCCAAGCAGAGATCATTTTTTATTTAGTAGACTTTCTTTCAGACAAAGACAAGATTGTTAAGCTCAATCGTCATACCGCAGTTGTTCATTAAATTAAATTTCTTGCCTTGTTTGCTACTCATTGAGTTAGTGAATCTCAACAAGTAAGACTTGCCAGAGGGTTTTAAAAAGTCAGTGATGGACCGTTGAGAAGTAAGTTTGCACATGTGAAGTACATTACAAATAACAACAGCAACAGGAGCAATTGATTATGTCTATATACACGGAATTTAGTTTATTTTGGTATCTTCTAGTCTTTGTGGCTTAGTCAGACAACATATTAGCTACTTACTGCAGGAGATTTAGGTACAAACTGATTTAAGTTACAAGTAAAATTAAGTGCCATTTTATCTTAGATGATTGATCACATTAAAGCTCCACTTCGGCGTAGTGTTTACAATATCTGCTCAGTCTTCTTCATAGCTAGTGGATGGTTTATCAGTGCAAGCCAACCATCCAGTGCTAGGAGGGGCTGTTATTATCCTCCTTAGCTTCAAGTCTAAGTTCATCACCGATCTCGCACAGCTCTTGGAGCTTTGGTGTATCTTTGGGGAAAATGTCTATCCTTGATGTGAAGCCCTTGGGAAAGGGATGTGGCTTTAGGTGCACTGTTCCAGGGAGAAATGCATTTCACTATTTGAATGTCGCCTTATTTCCCATCTGGATTTTGTATACTTTGGCTTTCAATTGCTCTACCTAGTTAAGCAACTTTGGCAAGACTAAAGAGCCTTATTTCTTAGGTTATTTCTCTATACATGTATTTATAAATCAGAGTCAGTTCTCCTGTTAACCTTCTCTTCAATAAATTAATTAAGCTGACCACGTCCCTATTACTGTGTAATGGTGGCACATGCGTATATTAAATAATCTTGTTTACCTTCTCACTCAGAGCTCATGCTAAACTCATACTCTTGAAATACATGCTAGAAACTGACATACTCTGTAGTGATCCTCCATTTATAGAGATTTTTGTAATCTACTCCCTAGTCGGTTGTTAAGTAGTTTGTTAAGCAATAAATAGATTTGTAGAATGCTAATGCTTAAGCTCAAACATCAATCAGCATTAACATATCTTGGCAAAACTAATGCTTTCTGGCCTGGATTCATTTTATGCCAAACTATTCTGTAGCACTGGCTTTACAAGAGCTCCCTGCCACCCTAAAATAACTTGCAAATAAATGAGCAAAATATTCTCTGTCTTGCAGACCACACTATTAAGTATTGATGAAGAACATAGTTGTTGTTCTTATGGGTAATATTATAATGTTTTAGCAGTTAAAAAGTAACCCAAATCATCAGAAAGCTCCATAACATTATTCGGAATCACATTCACTCGTGTGTAATGTTGGTCACCAAATGGACTTTTTGTCCAAATGCATCTCTGAAACCATTTCTGCATTTTTTAGTTCATAAATATTTCAGCCAGATTTCATTTGTTTATTGTACTACCCTTTAAACCATTTTTCTGTTTCCTTGGAAAGTGCAAGAGGGATAAAAATTGTTATGTTTTAATGAGTAGTAGTGTGTCGATAGCGTCTTTTCCCCCTGTATCACAGGCTTTTTCTCTACCCTCTGCCCTTTGCTAGGGGGGTATCAGGACCTACGATTTCGATTCGTTTCATCTCCATGGTCCCGAGCGTTGATGGTAATCTTCAAAGGGGCTTCTGTAGCCTGGTGGCAGTCGAAAGACAAATCCTGATGATTTCCAATTTGTCTTGGGTTGCAGTCATTCCCGCTTTGTCACTCGCCCAAGTTCACACAAAACACCAAACTCAAAATTCATGCATTTTATTGCAGCAAGGCAAAAAGTTCTGTTCTAGAATGCAAAATTGGGAGCAAGGTTATGAAAGGAACTGCAAAACTGCAATTGAAGTTGCAAAACTGCACCTCCAGATCATTCTTAATGGTAAAGCTGCTCTCTAAGGCTGTTGTTTGACTTCGTGGAATGATCCACAGTGAAGCTGGCCTGCGGAATTGCTGCCTGAGGGAATGGGAAAGGGTAGCAAGGAGAGACAGTGATGCCTTTGGCCGGCGTGGCTGTGTAGGACTGCGTAATGCCAAACCATGTCTGGCCTCGTCACCTAAGGGGACAGTAAACTTCCCTCTGCTTTGGCTGGTTATTTTATAGTTCCCTAGGTAGGATCCATCTCATATTTTGGAAATTCGTACACAAGCAACTTCATACAACTAGGCTTTTGAAGGGATTACGTGTGTGTGTATATATATATATATATCAGCAGTAAAGGGGCTAATCCTTGTACCAAAATTACTCATTTATGATATAATTTCAAGTAGTTACTGAGTATGTATAGCTAGGGTTTTGTTTTCCTAATGTTAGATCTAAACAATATTATATACTTTTGCTCTTCATAATATCTACGTGTAGGTTGCAAATAGAATTTAGTGGAGATTACATATATACCTTTGTTTTCTATTTCTCCCAAGCTAAAAAAAATAAAATATTAAAGGGTTGCAGTTCCTAAGCATTACTCACCCTATAACGGTACTAACGCAGCCAGACTTTCTCCAAACCTTCTCCTGGGCGTATTTATCTATTGGAGTCCTCTTTGGAGCTCAGAATTAAGAGCTTCATGAGAGTCATTCCTTCTCTCCATAACTAGTGGTGGTGATGGTAGGAGTTGAAAACTTCAGAGTTAATTCAGCAGTACATGCTTTTGGGTCATTGCTTTTTGAGCACAGGAGTATAGCCCGTTATCTCCAAGGGTATTTTTGAACCTTTGTCCCATTAAGTTGTACTCCTCCAGCACAAGAAAGTTTTTAAGCACTTGGTAAAATCAACTTTTTTTTTTTTTTTGGTAGCCATTTGCATGGTTCAAAATAAATATTTTAAGAGTACCTTGATTACAGTAACTGCAGCTTGATTATTTAAGGTTTTACATCTGTATTTGACTACTGTGTGATTTACCCAAATGTAAAACGCTCACATTTCATTTGCATGTCATTTAAAAGGAGATAGCAGAGTTGAATCTCTTCAGGACTATTTAACCAAAGAAAGACTTGGACTTCCTAAAAATACCTACTGAGACCTGCGAATCCAGGTGTATGGAATGTCCTCAGTTTCAGTCTGTTGAGTTTATGCCGGCAGCCCAGTCGGGGCGGGAGGATGGTGCTCATGGTGTGCTGTGCCTTCTCTCTCCCCAGGAATGCGACAAGGCAATGATGTCGGCACACAGTATCGCTCGGCCATCTACACGTTTTCTCAGGAACAGATGGAAGCCGCCTTGAGATCTAAGGAAGAATATCAAAAGGTAACGTCGGGCATGGTGTGGAATTACTTCATGTATGAGTGGAGGTCAAAGATGTCACCTATTAGCACAAAAGCGCTTCTTGTGCTGGGCTTTGTCTCTGTGTTGCTGTCGGAGCTCCTCGTTCCAATACTGAACTTGCATCCTATTTGCTTTAAATTCCAAATTTTATGAAAAGGTGGGTTTTTTTTGTATGTCATTTTATGTCATTTTATAACTATGCAGAAAGAAAAATAGTTACCTGTGCAGAGCTAGTTTTAATCTCTTCTAGAGATTTTTAATTGGGGTGCACCAGAGCAAAAGTCTGTGATCTTAAGGCTATTCAAATGTGTCTGGACTCCATACTCTGACGGGCGAAGCCAAAATCTCAAACCCGAGAGTTCTTCAACTGGCTGAAGAACCGATCAAGCTGGGGGAAAGTCCCGATCAACATTTGACCTGGGTAACTCAGGGTCTCCCACCTGCTGCTTAGAAGATGCTTCTATCAAGCCATTCCATAAATGTCTTTGATTAAATCTGACAGCCCATTACTTAGTAAGACTATTGGTTTTGACAGTAGGATTTTTGTGAGAGGAGATCGACCATTTCCCTTTCCATACACAGTCCTGTTTTTCAGTGGAGATGAACTCTGTCTCTTCCCTGCCGCATAAGCTATTGTTTAACTAAAGGCAGGGGGATTAGTGTCCTATAGCGTTGCTATTGCTGTCTGATCTGTCAACGCAAGATCCAGATTCTACAGCAGACGTATATAAATTCTTATAACTTATATGAAGTAAACTACTCGCCTACAACGTCAGGGCAATAGAAAGAGTAACTATGAAGTAGCGGTAAAAGAATATAAGCTTTCCTGCATTCACTTATGCTATGGCTTCACTAAAATGTTGCGTTGAAGAACCAGGGTTTTTGGTGAATATATAAATTTAAAGGTAAAAACTGTGTTTTGAAGAGCGTGTGTATGAAGGGGCATGTACCAAGGTTCGAAAAGGAGGTGCACGTGCTGAAGTCTTGTGTGGCGGTTTGGTTTTCATAAATGTGTGTATGAACATTGGTGGGCTGGTTTGTACATGCAATCGGCGTTACTTTGCATGCAAAGAGATGCTCTGAACTGCGAGTAACTAATTTGCGAGTCGTTCCTGGCTGTGTGATAACTGTGCATATAAATGAAGTGTTCAGTGACATATATATTTTCTCATGAGTAGCTGAACACATGGGGATAAGTCAAGTCTTGCCGGTGTTTATCTTCGGTAACAGCGTGGTTTCTGAAGGTCCGGTATTCATATTTATCATGCAGAACTTCTTTCTACTCATTGTTTACGTTCGTTTCATTGCTTTTCCAAATTGTTTTTGATCCTTTTTGTTAGCGTCTGCTGACCAATATCACATTGTAAATCTTACAGCTTTCAGTTTGCTTTCCCAGCTCTATTATTTTCTGCTGTTATTTGTCATTAAATTAATACTGACTTGAAAGCAAGATTACGATGTAGGGGATTGCAATATGATATTACAGAAATTTCCATCATCAAATAGATTCTCTTAATGGCACAATTTAAAATTTACCTACTTTGAAGTCTATCACCATTTGAAAAGTGTGTATAATTAGTGCATTTATATAATTAGGCACAACTCTGTAAGTGATCACATGTCGAGCTTGTTTTTGCACTGAAGTAGGGGGAAGGAAGGGCCTGTGTTGCCAACTAAGGAAACACAGCAAATATGTACCGAAATTCCTAGAGGATACGTGGTTTCTATGTATTATTAACAACAATATCTACAATATTATCTACCGTGGCATTGCAGGAGCAGTAGAATGGTTGTATGGGAAACATACTGAGCAAACAATATGTTCAGGAATCCCTTTTCATATTACATGTTTTGCATTACATTATTTCAATGTCAACGTAATACAACCACTTTCCTCCTTATTGCAGCAATTTAAAATAAATACCAAGCTCTTCTAGCAGTGACACATGCATATCTACGCACCTGATAATGACAGATAAATATGTGTGGGGATGGCATAACGCTTGATTTTCCCATGATGAGCAGGGGTGCATACCAAAACCAGGGGGAGGACTAACGAATATTCAAAGTACAAGAACTGCAACCCGTATGAGTGACTGTACAGGTTTTTGGCACAGCAAATGAATAAAAGCAAAGGTGGTTTATTTGCTTGTTGACTGAATAATTGAGCATGTGCTCTTAGGTGTCTTTTTGAACGGAGGACCTGCAAGAGAGTTAAGAATGTCCTCCAAAGAGAAAATTACGTGTTTGATAGTCGTTGGGGTTTTTTTATAAAGCCAGATACAATTATTGACTTAAAGGAAACATATTTGTTGGCTGAGGAAAGAAACCACCCAACCCCAAGGGTTGTATCATGAATTCCTGCCCCCATGCTGGGCTGGCCTGAATCACCGGCTACTCTCCAGCACTCAGAGAGCTGTGTTCAGCTCTGTCCACATCTAGGAAGCAGCACGGGCTGAGACGAGCGGGTCTGCAGGACAAACTGGTTCGTACTGAGGACCCAGAAATGTGCATTTTGAGAGAGTTTGCTCTTCAGTATCTGTAGCTTGGTACTCAGGACCACATGCCACTAGCAGATGGGAGTCAGTGGTGCATCTCTGGTTTAGCTCCTTCAAAAGGGATTGGGTTCATCCATCCCAGACCACTCTGGGATGCGAACCAAAGCATGATAAGTGACCACGATCAGGAGATTTATTACAAAAGCACACTTCTGCTCCAAACTGAAACACTAATGTAGCCTACACCTTCAGGGCAGAGCTCTGCTCGAGGAGAGAAATACTGTCGTTAGGGGCACCAGCTCCTCCCAGCCTACGAGTGAGAATCACAACACGCGTTGAGCCCAAGTATCCTGCAGGGTTACATCTATTTTAAGTTGTGAAACTTGTTGCTGATTCATGCAGCTGTTTTAACAGCTGAGAAATGGCGATACAGCAATGAATATGCATTGAGCCATGCGTCTTTAGCTGTTGATGAAGCTGAATGCATACAGTCAGAGTCGGTTAGTGGTAGCATATATTATAACACAATAGTGCTGCCAGTAAATTGTAACACAATGGAAGTGTAATCAGAAAAACATAAAGTGAGGGCCAGGGCTTGGTGAAAGTACTGAGAATGAGCTGTTCCATCAGTTTTGCCTGAAGCTGAAGTTTTTTAATACGGTTGAACCTGAGGTTACTCAATTTTCGAGACAGTTGCTAGGCTGGATTTGGTTTTCAGATGAATTGTGGAGGCAATAATCCAAATAGTGAAATCAGGGTGGAAAGAAGTTTGTATTTATTTTTTGCTGAATCATAGGCCTGCATTTGTTTTGTCAAACACTAACGCTGGGTTTTCAGGCTCCACGAGCATACTGAGTCCCTCCCTCCTGTGTTTGGCTTATATTAAAGCAGCATCCCCAAAAATGCCAACATCTCTGCATCCTCGCGTAGGACAGCACTGACAATGAACATTGTGCACAGAGAGCAAAGCGCAGGTCTATTACTGTGTTACAAAAGCAAATATTTGGCAGGGGAAGATCCTTCCAGAAGGCAAGTAGAGGGCCTCTCAGTGAATAATTATGAATCAATTGACTCTTGAGTTGATGGATGATGTGAGCCAAAAGAAATTGTTGGGGAGAGTTGCTGTGATTTGGTCTTGTAGTTGTAATCTGGAGACAGTATTAAGGGTCAAAGAGACAGGAGTATAGAAATGTTGAGATTTTATGAAGACATTACAAATGTGGCCTTTACGAAGGTCCAGAGAACTGGAATGGAGTGGTTTTTTACTGAACGTATAGGAAATGTAGATGGAACACAGGAGTAACTTTTGGTTTTTTTGCTTAGAAATGGATGGAGCTTTGCTAGAAGTAATGTAATACTTTTTTTTGCGTGTCATTTGGACAGTAAGGCTGTAATCTTGGAAAGTTTCTCTGCAGGAGTAGACTGTGATGCTGATAGAAATCCTCTCTGAAATCTAAACCAGCTGGTCAACAGATTGAGAAGACAAATCAAAGAAAACAACAACTGCACCAAAGCCAGAATTACAAATTAAAAAAAAAAGAAAGAAGCAATGCTAATTGTGTGCCTTGGGGCCTGCAAATATGTTTAAGAAGTTCAAAAAGTGTTGTAAGTAGAGGCGAAGAGATTAAATTTAAAAACTAAAATTTAGTATAAATATAAAAAAATCCAGGGAATTTAAACTAATCCATTGACCAATCTGTTAATCTGTTTCTTTGTGAAAATGTCGGGACATATAAAACCGTAGGTGGGTAACTTTCTGGAGAACTTGAAGGGAACGGTATATAATGCTCAGAGGAGAGACTGGATCACACTGTGTCATCGCAAATACGTTTCTGTGAAGGCCTGAGGAAGATGCTCAGGTAAATGACTGAACTATCTTTGAATCGGTCAGATAGATAGTCTTTTTTCTTTGCATTTTGTCTAACAGCATTTTCTGTTAATTTAACAAAAGACTTGGCCTGAAGAACATGAATTTGACCAAGCATCTAAATTTGCTTTTTGAATCAAGCAACCAAAGGATTGCTATGCTGGACTAAATTCTCTATTGGTGTAACTCTAATATATTTGTACAAAGTTTTACCCATGTGCTTTATCGCATATGTACTTGCATGCATCTGAGAAGGGAATTCTTCAACTGATAACTTCAAATATACTGTTTGGTTTCACAGATGTGGGTATTGGGGCATCTGAACCTGAAGCACCATTGATTTTTCTCTGTTTGTGCTTCTGTTTTTTTTTTTTTCTGATGGGTTTTCCAGTGATGCATTTTCGTGGGGGAGGTTGGGGTGGGATTTTTGGTTTGTTTTGTTACTTTTTTTAGCTTTTAAAGCCCCAAACTGTTTCTTACATGATAGATCATGGGACTGTGGGAAGAGTGGGGATGAATGTTATTTTACACAGTTGCAGATTTACAGTGCTATCGTTCATTCGCAATGGCCAGCTTTCAGTGTGGCTACAGTTACATGATAGCACTCCTCATCCTGAACTTGCTCACAGGGGGTCTAGGAACACACTGAATTTTGAAATATCTGTGAATTAACACTGAGATTGACTTTGGTAGTTTGCACGAATCTCCTCTGTGGTGGGATAGTCAGATACCATGTCATAGCCAAGAGCTGAAAACCAGCTGCTGGCCAGTGGTTGAAGCTCCCTTATTTTCTTGTGAAGCGGAAGTGGTTGCACGAGCAGTGTTGCACTCTACGGGAAGGACTCAACTATCTGCTGACCTGGGAGTTCACATTGACCCAAAACGGGGTGTGTGCTCATCCCCAGGGCCTGATTCAGTTGCTCACACCTACTGCTGTTGGGGAGGCTCTAGCATACCTCAGATGACCTCCACCGGCCGCTCTACAACAGACAAAGACCCTTAGGGACGGTATCATGTCTGCCAGGGTTATCTGAAATTCCCTGGGCACCTCAAATACTGCTAAATGCCTATATTTAGGTAGGTGATTTTAGGCACACACTGATCTCTTGTGACTGTAATGGAAGTTCAGATCCCTAATTCACGTGTGTACCTCACCAGGTATAAACCAGGTTGTGATGGATGGATGCGTTCTGCAGGATAAGGGAAAGAGTGAATTAGTAGTGGCCAGCAGAAGATGCAGCATCTTCTGCTGTATATTCCCAGATGCTGGGAAACTCTCATAAGCTTGCTGGGGGATGATGTGGGAACAAACCAGCAAACCCCTCAGCTGCAAAACCCAAACCTTTATATCTGGTATTATAGAAAAGGGATTTAAAAGCTGGAGTTTCCTGGCCAGTGCAATGGGCTTTGGAGCAGCAGTCTGCAAGGAAATGAGGGGGTCGGGATTGCGTTTGTCAAGGCTGGAGGAAAGGCTATTTACAGACCTACAGGATCGACAGCCCTGAGTTTTTAATTGCATGAAGAAACGCCTCGTGGAATGAATTTACAACATTCAGCTGCAGTTTTATGTGCTGTGTGAGTTTAGAACATGCTTTGGCGGGGAGACAGTTTTTCGCGTGTTTTTTCGGCTGTGAAAAGTTAAATAGCTCTTCTTAAAAGCAGGTTGTTGTTATTAAAGCAATACAATGGAGTTGATAAAAAAATAACACCTGCTTACTCCTCTTCAAATTATGTCTATTGCAGAGCTTTATGTATCAAATTATCTTTGCTTCACTCTGATGTGAATAGTAGCTACTTGATTCCTGATTGATGGTGGTAGCTCTTATGAAAATAAGCAAACCCAATCTGATAAGCTAAGCCATTATTTATTTTGTAATCACTCATCTGTGCTACAGAGATACCCTTTTATGTTCATCCCTCTCTGAGAAGGCTGCATTCAGCTACGGATGAGGAGATTTTGTGTGAACAGTTGCTAACTCTTTTCATATTACCTTAAATTGTAGCAAATTTGACTTGTTTTTCACTCCGAGAAAATTTGGTCACCTTGCAGCAGAAAGATAGCTCAAAACTAATACAGACTCTTGGCTGCATTTCTTGATGACAGTGGCAGCAAGATAAAAACTTTGATGGCATGAACTTAGGATACTTTGGTATCTGAGTTTCTTAGAATAAATATGTCTGTGAGATGACCTGTCCTATTGTCAACACTGGTTAACAACCCACTTGTGCTTTCTTTGTTGAATTTATGTTGAAATGCATCGATAGGATGCATTTAGAAAGTTTTACGGTTCTCTGCTGTGTCTATTTTTTTTCACCTTTTTGATAGGGAACTCTGTTATAATAGACATGGCCACCACGCTATGGTTGTCTTTGCAGCCATAGCGTAGAACTTCAGAGTTCGCACAATATTATACTTATTGTTCTTCTGACTTTTCTTCCTTAATAAAATTTCCTGCGTTGCTGTGCTGTAGAATTTCATCTCATGTTGTGGGAGGAAAAACATTGTAACATCACCACCAAGATGACTTTATGTTAAAGCAATGAAATGTACAGGATGTATGTATCCATGTGAAAACCGAAACGAGCATCCCTGGAAAGCGCAGGAGGACTAAGGACACCTTAGAACTGACTGTGGCAGAGGAGAAGTGCCACCATCCTCTGCTGGGTGCACCACGTTACCCATTGCATACTATTTCTGTTCCCTGGATGCAGCAACAGCACATGCTGCTCGCTTTTATCGATGCTAAACAAGGCAAGATGTTTTTTAGCTTTCAATTCTGCATATATGCTGTTCATTTGATCAAAGGCTGGGCGTTTCACTTAGCCCTTTGACTGTTGCAAATATAGCTAATCATGCATTTGAAGTTAGAACTCTGAACAACATTACGAAACCATGCTTTCTGTTTTACAATCATTTTTTCATCTGGGAGGTCATAGAGTTCAGCAAAGAAGCCATTTGCTTTATTGTACTGTGAATGTGAAGCCAGTGCTTCAAGCTAAGGCTTATATTGGACATTTAAACTAATATTAGAAATTGCCCTAATGTAAATATGAAATAGATTTGACTCCAAGAATGGTTTGTAAATGAAACATTTCCTGCTTTCTCTTGCTCGCCCTGTTCAGCTTGTCAGTAATGTAAAAACATCCTAAATTTGTATAGAGACCAGGTTTTCATATACTTTGGCAGATGAATTCTCAGTCTTCAGGGCAGATCTCCATGCTGATCCAGAAGATGCAGATTTAAAGGGCTAGGATGACTTGCCTGCGAGAGTCTAGTGCCATTTGAGATGTCCTACCCTATCTGACCTGGCCTCCAGCTGCCACTGCAGCTGAGCACAGATCTCCTGTGGGTCCTAGGTCATACCGGTGGTAGGGCAACGGAGTGGAGTCCACAGTGATGCCAGGACGTGAAGCTAAATACCTTTACGTCAGCCTGTCAATGTGTTCCCACATGGTTCAGTGGCATCCGGGATCATTCTGAAGGGCTTCTGATTCAGGCTTTTGAATTTCTTAATCTTCATTATGCATCTGTTATAGCACTCTAAAAGTTTCACAAGCATATTAAATGTCAGGAGCATAAATTTGATAATGATATTAATAATGATGGTTTAAGAGTACACAGTCATTTGCAGGGAACAGGATATAGTTCCTTCTCTTAAGGAAGCTCTCAAGGAGCTTAGTTTAACTACGAGATTAGTTATGGGGAGAACATGATAAAATAGTCTAGAAGAAGGTCAAGGCAAAATAAAGATGATTATGATTAGCTGTTGCTGTTTTGTGTCAGATCTTGTTGTCTTTGGGTTAAATGTAGCCCGTAAAACTGACTTAAGCAAAAAATTCCAGGAAACGGAAATGGAGAAATCATCTTGAGATGTGTTGAGTCTTGAGATGTGTTGAGAATGATGTGTCTCAGTTCTGCTCTGGCCTTTGAATCCGTCCATGTCCAGGTGAAAGATAACAAGGTGGAACAAGGTGATCTTTCAGGTCCCTTCCAACCCAAACCATTCTATAAGGCTTGTAGTGGGACTCTCTGCATTGATCTGGAGAGGGGAAGAGGGGTTTATAGTTTCCATACAAATTAAAAAATTAAACAAAAAGCTGTTTTTTTTTTTTAAAAAAAAGACACATGCATTTTTAATGAGGCCGGAGAAATCTGGGAGCATTACTTCTGCTATCCAAACAGTTTGCTTGTCCTTAGTGCAAAGCTGCGGGATCCAACGAACACTATTCAAACCTCAAGTTTTCTCAGTGACAAAAGTGTGCCTGAGCCAGAATGAATTTAATTAAGAATTCAAGTAAGCACCCATGGAACATTTTTCCACTGTTTATCCAACTCTAAAACAGAAAGCCAAAAATTTATCTGAAACAGGGCTTTCCAAGTCAGATGTTAAGAACGTAATGGCACTTCAAAAAGTTCTGAGCTCCACAAAGCTCACACATGGAAACAACAGATACTCAACATTTACAAAATATGCTACTTGGGTATCTAAATATGGACATAGGAGCGTCCGCTGAAGCGCTGGGGTTCAAACAATTTGATAACCAGATGTAGTACGGCATGTAGCGACAGTTGTCACACCCTGATGAAGTTGCTTTCTAACTGATGCTAACGTTTGCTTAAATACCTCTCAAGTTTTTTTCGCAGGACTAAATGCAGATGAGCTGCACAGCTGCAAATCCAGAACAACATCATCAGATTCAATGGAATTACTTTGGATTTGCAGTAATGCAATTGAGATAAAAATCTGGCCCAGGAGTTTCTTTACTTTCAGCCCTTTTTTCCCCAATTAATTGTCGGAGAATTCTGTGTATTATTTTCTGTTTGAAGTATGCCACTCAGTCAAATATAGCTCTCAGCTTTTGGGAAAACAAGTCAATACTTCCTGGAAAGAAAAATCAGAGCATGCTTTAGCAAGCAACATTGTCATGTCTGTTTTGATCTTGTGATCTTTTTGCATCAAGAACTTCTTCTCCTTTATTGACTCCCACAGATTGCTTGTAGACTAATCCCTTTTTCTTTTAGATCCAAGATGTCTACTGATTTCAATAAGAGCTAGAGTGCAGAAAGAGATCAGAATGGGCTTTTTGGTTGATGGGCAATACCATCAACTGTATTATCAGCCTTGTGCTAGAGCTTTGTAGCATTCCCGATGTTAAAACCAACCCAGCTAGGAAAAGCCGGGACATTTCTCTTTGTGTTAATACATTCCCAAGAAAGCATGGAGTTACAACAGATAATAATGTAAGTATTTTCTCATTGGTGTATCGATGGGCTTAAGCCTGTATATATTTGTACACAGGCGTATAGGAATATATAGAGATATTTTCTTAAGAGCTGCTGTGAAACACAAAGGCGGAAACATGCTGGGCAGACGCTGCTATCCCTAGATATTTGGGTGCGTATGAGGACATGGAGGGATGGGATTTGCCCAAGTTCAGTCCCATTTTACAAAATTTGAGTTCAGGAATCTCTGCTTTTATGACTTAGACTGATTTTATTCAGCACTGCTGTAGCGAGTACTTTTGTCATCCTATACTGCAGGGCTTACGAGCCTAACTGGTGAGGTACAAGTAGATGATGTCTGTGTTCACAACATCCAGTGCTGACAGGCAAGATCGAGCAAAGCCCACGTTACAGCTCCCCATTGAGCTGATGTAGAAAAATCAGTTCTTCTGCCTTTCTCTCTTCATTTGCCCACTGCAAGTTTATTTCAGCCTTTATTTGTTGTTTCTTTCCTCTCCACATTGTTGGCTCTTTTGCTTGCTGGGATCTTCTATCATTTGATCTTGCGCCACGTCCTTTTCTTCCTAGTTCCACATTTTCCCCAGTCTTCAAATTTTCCACTTTCTTCCTCAGGCCTATATTTTGGAAAAATCTTATCTTATTTTTACCCTTACAGACAAAGATAAACTTCTATTTTTTTCTAGTTGACCTTTACTATATGCCATTTAGTCACAGGATTTAAAAGTAAATCTAAATACCCAGCATATCAAGACGGAGAAAATATATTCCATCTTCCTGTTGCCTAAAGCATCCTAAGATACCTTCTGCTACAGGACCATGTAGGTGTGTGGTCTCCTGGGCCACTTAGAGAAAGTGTCCTCAAAGAGTGAGAAATCGTCTCCAGTGACGCAGTGCTGCCGGCCCCCAGGATGTTTTGCTCTGTAGTTTTTGGTCCTAACCTTTCCCCAGGCAACCAGCTTCCTAAGGCTTACTGAGGGTACTGTATTTCCATTCTGGCTGTTCCTTTCTCCTTTGCTTTGGTTATTTTTAGGTGACTCAGTTAAACCACGTCTTTTTCAATTTTTAAAGGAACTGTATTTAAGGCGTTCACAGAAGAAAAACTCTTTTACACGTAAAGGCACTTTGAAGCGGGTAGGGAAAGGCGTAATGAAGGCATTCATGAAGTTCAACCACACCAAGTGCAAGGTC
>VWZL01003403.1:0-10619 GCA_013396915.1 Stercorarius parasiticus | reverse complement strand
GTTCAAGGCCAGGTTGGACGGGGCTTGGAGCAACGTGGTCTGGTGGGAGGTGTCCCTACCCAGGGCAGGGGGGTGGAATGAGATGGTCTTTAAGGTCCCTTCCAACCCAAACCATTCTCTGATTCTATAATGAAGACCTATATCCAGAAGCTTAAACTAGGTGAAGGTATGTATTTGTAACAGCTGGAGACTTGACAGTGAAAGCCATGGTTCCGCAATCTATTCAGAAGAATAGATGGTATTCTTCTATTATAATTATAATCAGAATTATAATTATTTTTCATCAGGCAATGTGTGTAGTCCATATCATAGCAAAATCATAGCTTGACACACCAATATTCTCATATCAGTGACTTTCACCGAAAAGATTGTTTAATTTAGTTTTGAACTTCCTTGAAGTTTCTTCTAAAATCAGCTTTCTTTTTTCTTTTAAAACATGGATACCAGAACTGGATAATAACTCATAATGAACTTAATCAATGATGTAAATAAAGGTCAAATTACCTCCCAGGATACGTTGCTGTTTATACACTGTTTCTGTAGATGTGGCCTTCATTCTTTGTTCCTAGAAGTAAAATTTTGGATTTGACTTTCCTAGAAATAGAATTTGGGATTTAACTGTGTTACAGTGATCTCAATTCTGCAGCGCAAGTGCCCCAGCATTTTCAGCATTTGCTGTAACTCTGACCTTCATGTGATCTTCCAATTTTAACCAGCACTAATTTTATAATTATTTCTAAGGCTTAATCAATGTGCTTCATAACAATTCGGGTGAAAGTCCATCTTAATCCAATTATAATTTACTTTATTGATGCCATCTAGCACTTTTTTTTTTTTAATTTGAAATAGTTATATGGTACTAAATCAAACATGAAATGTTAACTGTATTGTGTCTACAAAGTTTCCTTTGCCAGCTAAACTTGTAATCTCATCAAAGAAAGATGTTGGCTTTGTATGTGACCTGTTTTCTACAAAAACATGTTGATTGGCACTAATTATATGCCATATCATTTGAATGTCGCTTCATTTTTTTGTTTGTTTTGTTTTTAACCACGTACAAATTGGCAGTGTTGCGTGTGTTGTCTCACTTGTCCCTTTTGAAGTGCTGCAGGAAACCAGTGCTCGTTCCCTCTTTTACAATATTCAACACTAGCCATCCGCTGAGTGTGTGAAAACCCCATTTTTCTAAAAAGTTGAAAAATTAGGCAACTTTGGGCTTATTAGCCAGTTCTTCAAGCTGAAGGACTCCCAGCTGCGAACTTCAAGGCTCAGTTTTTGCATTCCTTAAAGAAAGTGTCCCGGGTTTAGTGTTTGTTTTTTTTTTTTTAATACAGAAAATACGACATTTTCCCCAGTTATAACTCACAAATGTCTGAACGGTTTTCCTAGAAAATTTGCAAAATTAATTGCCTCCGTCAAACATAATTTGATGACAACTTTCAGCCCAAAATGTGGTGTTGTGAAGCTTAAAATACCCCTGGAAAAACTCTGGAAAAGGAAGAGTTAGAAAATCACAGTGAAGGATTGCAGCAGCCTTCCTCCTTCTCCACATACACACACGAGCGTGAGCTTTTAATGTCATCTCCCTCGTTTTCCTTTCTGTAATATTTTTTTATTTTTATCTCAATCAGCTAATTATATCTTGGATGATTATTTTTCATCCAACACTTCGTGCCATTATATATACGTGGTTGCTATTTTATGCGCCGACAATCGTAGGAAATAAATTTCCCCATTATCCCATGATACATTATTATAGGAAAAACCTTCCGTGCGAAATTAGGGGACGTAACGGGGCTGAAGGAGAACCTGATTTGTTTCATTGCCCTCTAGTGGCCTCGCAGCACTTCTGCAATGGCATGAAATGCGGGAGCTTGTTTTTCTTTGTGTGCAGCACAAACCACCAGGTTTCTTGTCATTTGAGCCTCCTAAAGTTGTTTGTCCACGTTTGTGTAAACCGCAGAGCACTGTTATATACAGCAGATAAAGCAGAATTATCCTATATCCTAGTGGTGTTTGTCAATTATGACAACAGGGGATTCTGTGTTTTTTTAGGTTTTGCTACAAAAACGAGGAAGATGTGCATTACCTGTATGAACACGATTTACCAAGTGAGTTTTGGGAGGGACTCTCATATATGATGGCCCATCATTTAAATAGATATGGTCTACAGAAGTAGACATAATTTTTTAGGCATCATTTTTTCCTGCTGTTGCTGTGTGTAATTGTGAATTCATCACACGGTCCAGGTGAAGGAGGGCTTGGCAAATATTCCATCCCATTTATATGAAAATTAGCATAGAATCGTAGAGTGGTTTGGGTGGGAAGGGACCTTTAAAGGTCCCTGCAGGGGAACCCCTGCAGGGGGGTTGGACTAGATGGCCTTTAAAGGTCCCTTCCAACCCAACACATTCTATGATTCTATTCTATGAAAGGGCATTTAGTCCAATCCCCTGCCATAAGCAGGGACATCTTCAACTAGACCAGGTTACTCAAAGCCCCTCCCAACCTGACCTGGAATGTTTCCAGGGATGGGGGACCTACCACCTCTCTGGCCAACCTGCGCCAGGGTTTCACCACCCTCAGCATAAGCAACTTCTTCCGTCTTGGAGTGGAAATCTTCATTGGCATCCACAGGGGCTGATGCTGGGCGTGTGCAGGTCCACTTGCGGGTGCAGAGATGTTGAAGGCTCCGAGCGTTCATGGCTTTGCATCTTGAACTTGCTGAGCATCTTCAATTACATCGATACCCGTGGAAATCATGAGCCCTCAGCACCTTCCAGAGTGAGCTCTTCACAGTTGTCACGCTCAGTGCTTCACACTGGACAGAGACCACGGGAATCGATGGGATCTAATTCTCATTTTGCAAATAGAAAGAATGTGACTTTTCCTCCCCCTAATTTCATTGCAAGATATTTCAACAAATATATCAGTAAGATGCGTTGGGCACGGTGAATTAGGTGTGTACAAGACATACTGAGAGAAGAAAGAGGGGAAAGAATGCTTGTATTGGGAAAAGATCATAATATTAAGAATGGCCTTTTGTGAATTAAAAGTAGAAAAAACAACAGAACTTGAGGCAAAGATAATAATTTTGAACTGTAAGATCAGAGGAAATCAAACACCGCTCCGGACTGGTTGTTACTATTTTTTACTTTGAGTTAAAATGCAATGCAGGTCTGAATTATGGCTTGTTAGTCAAATGGAGTGACTTTTTGCCGTAAAATGCTTGTCTAATATATATTGACTTTATACAGTGTCATATTTCTGCACTCTTCTGGAAGGAGAGGAAGGGAAAAAGCTTTACTGGGCATTTTTGAAATGACAGCACAGTTCTGGCTCAGATTGTTGTTTTAGGTCAGGCATTAATTTAGCATCAGGAGAAAATCACAGCTTTCATTAGAGAGTGGAGCACGGGCGACTCGAGCACCTGTGCGAAAGAGATGAAAGCACATTTATTTGTACGTCCGTGTTTGCGGATGCGCATTGAGAGCGTAGGAAAAAAAACATTGCAGCTTTGCACATACTTCAAAAATGACTCACTCCCTCTGGTGGGAACATTTAATTCTGAACGTGTGATGCTGCTTTCCCTCCTCCTCCTCCTCTTGCATCCACCCCCCCTCACCGCATCGCATTCATCTTGCTTCGCGTGACATCTGCTCCGTGTGCTGCAGAGCAGCACTTTGGTTTCTATGGTAGCTGCTGTAGCCAGTGGACCCACGGACCGGGTGGGGAGAGGAGGAAGAAAAAGCCCAAAGTGGCCAGATTTGGGTGCATGATGGCCACTTGCATCGGCCAGTGGGCTGGATGCATTCATAGAGGGTGCCCCAAGAGTAGGTCGCTCCCATGGGTGGCAGCTGCCAGGGCATCCAGGGCCAGGGGCATTTGCTGTCTCCTGCAGCATGAAGTGGCTGAAGGACAATAGTCAAGTGGAGGGTATGAAGAACAGCAGATTGTGGGTTTGGTTGAACTTCACTCCGTGCTTCCTTTTGTCTTGTTTAGGTCTCCAATTTTGCAGCCAATGGTCCTTAGCTTCTGCCTTTCAGATGGTGAAAATGCAGATGCCAGACCTAAGATATTATAATTAAGTGTCTATTTATAACACAGTTTTTGTCATTAGAATTACCATGTCATTTTTTAAACAAGAGAGGATAATGCCAGTTCACAATCTACACCTGTAGCTTGTTTGTTGTTTTCTTTTTTTTATTTTAAGCACAGTTCTTTGATTTGTTCTGGCTCTGAATTCATTAAGAGGCCTGAATTAACATCCTGCCATATCATCTGTGGCTTCTTCGCTCCTCCGTCCCCCCAGGTATAAACTCTGGGATTCTGAGCTGGCTCAGTTCAGCTACAGTGAATTGAATAAAACACAGAGCCCACTTCTTCATTTTTAAAACATTCTTTATGTATTGGAATGAGAATACGGGTTGTCTTTCTCAGCTGAAAACCCGTGAGGGTTGCCCTTCACATTGCAACGTCGTGGCTCGTGTGCCACTGCTTACCGTGGGACATTGCTGCTATGAAACATCCTGTGTTCAGAATCAACGTTATCACATTATACCATTAGAAAGATGTATTTGTTTTAGAGCAGGTTGTATGTGATAGACTAAGCCTACAGGAGCTTGGATTCTCTAGTATAATTAATATGAACTTGGCAAATGCGAGAGGAAAGGTTGTCAGAGACTGGTATCACTCCTGTTTCCCGGACCTGGTCTAATGAAGGATGTGCATCACGTGCCAGTGTGTGGGGTCTGAGTTCATGGATGATACTGTCTTCGGAGAGACGGCTCCTGGCTTGGTGAGGTGAATTTAGTGCTGGATGAACTTTAGAGAACTCTGAAAAGTCTTTTTTAAAGATTTCTCCTTTTTGAAGTAGATGAACAAACCCTTTGTATATCCATGCTTCTTTTCTTTGAAAAATCTTTTCTTTTTTTTGGTTCCATTTTCTTTAGTGCTTGGAATTTCAGGAAGCTAAAGCCAAGTGTTTCCTCTTGGGTGAACAACATTTTGCATCTTCAGGCATGCCTGCTATACTTGGTATACAAAGTATATACAATACAACTGCTACGGTTGTATTATCTCGCTGTGTCTGTCCCTTGCACCTTTTCCATTTTGTCAGTTATTCCCATTTAATCCTATTTAATCTTTCCTTCAGCCTTCATCAGCATTCCAGATCTCAGATCCCCTTAGTTGGTTTTAAGTAGCTGTCAATGGCATGGTAATGTTCTCTAGAACTCAGTTGTAGCCTGTTGTGTCTGGTTCTCTGATGCTGTTCTGAAATAACATAAATTAGGTTTTATTAGAAGAAAAAAATCACAGAAAATTACACCGAAAGAAGAGGAAGACCTTTTACCAGGCTCCTTAGGATCTATGGTTATCTCCCCATGTTAAAATGCTGCTTGGTTCCTCTTCTACCCTTAGTTTTTCTCCTGTTCCCATCTGTTGTGTGGAGCCTCTTCCAGTTGCACGGAAATCTCATCCTAGTCTCCCATCTTTAAGGACCTTTCATTTCTGTTTATTATTAATAGTCGTCCTTATAAACAATTTTTTTTCTTTTTTCTTTTCGTCTAAGAGTAGACAAGCTTCGTAGCCTGTAAACTGACTAAGCATCGGCCTTGAATCCCTTGAGCTGTTAGAGGTCTCATTGGGTAGCTAAATCCTACACTGGCCTTCTAAAGGTAGCTGGAAAAAAACAGTGAGATGTCTCTAAAAGATGATAAAGTTATCTGGGTCCTGCCCCTCACTTACCGAGGGCATCGTAGACCCCACCTGGTTTACGTTGCTCTGTAAGGGTGCTGTTCTTTGCCGTAACTTCAGTTGTAAATGATTTCTTTGGGAGCTAAGATCATCCCACATTTTCCAGTATTTGTCCCTGAATGGTCATAGACCCTGTGATCCGCTTTGGAGAGGTGGAATGTGAGTTCTGCTCGTAGGAGAGGCCGCATCAGGAGAGGGGGGATGGCCTGAGCAGTTCCTTGGAGAAGGTTACGATCTTTTCCTAAAATGTTGCTGTAAGGAAACTGAGTGTGATCATAGAATCATAGAATCATTGGGTTGGAAGGGACCTCTGGAGATCATCCCATCCAACCCCCTGCCAGAGCAGGGTCACCCACAGCAGGGGGCACAGGAACGCGTCCAGGCGGGGTTGGAATGTCTCCAGAGACGGAGACTCCACCACCTCTCTGGGCAGCCTGTGCCAGGGCTCTGCCACCCTCACAAGAAAGAAGTTCCTCCTAAGAGGAGCTCCTCAGTCAGAGCATAAGACAAAAATCCAAAGGCCAAGGGCTACTTGCGATTGTGCAGACACCTGGTTTATTCAGGTTATAAGTTTATACTGTTATAAGTTCCTCAGGCCCAGCACGACTTTCATTTAACATGCATGGCTCCATGCGCATGTTCCCAACTTCCATTTGCTTTTTTGGCTGCTCCTTCAATATAGTTCATGCTTCTGCTACTGGTATAATGCATACTAAAAGGTTCTTTCTTATCATTGTTAGACTCCGTGACATCTTGGTTGTAGATGGAACATAGTTATATTTACATTTTTTAATGTCTCTTTTGAACCAGTTGTTGGGGCTTTTTTTTCTTAAGATCAGTCAGTTTATGACTTCTGTGTCTATGTATTGATCAATGTTTGAAGATAATATTAAAAATGAGATTAGCACGTAGCAATGATATATTAAATAGTGTAATTCATCATGCTGCAGAAGCCACCATTAATTTAATTTGTTTAATTAAAATAGCCCATTAAAATGCTGGTGCTGGATTTAGTTACTGGCATAAAAACACCACTGGCTTCCTTTTTGTTAATGGGACATAATATTACACAAGGTCTCAACAACTTCAACATTTTGCTAATTGAGTCAGCAGTTCAATTTGAAATTAGTGTTGCTGGGAAGGAAAAACAAATCAAATATAGAACCTAGTTAGCATTTAAAAGTTAAAACAGGGGGTTTCCTTATTTTCTTTTTAGTGAATGTGAGCAGGAGGTCAGGTTGTTATGTGAACATTAAAAAATGTCATCACCCGACCTGCTGTACGCTTGACAATGCGTCATGTTTATACTGACAGAAAGAAGCAAACAAAACAAAATGAAAAGGTAATGAGGTAGAGCACGGAGGGCCTGCGAAATCTTCCCCTCGGAAAGCTCTGCAATGTTTATTAATGCTGCTGGTTCAATATAAAAATGCAGCCTGCAATAAAATGCCAACGTGTATTTTTCCATTTCAACTTGAACTTTTGGAATTTGCCCACGGTAGAAAAGACAAAAATGAAATAATTCCATATCTGAGCATGGAAGCACAAAATACATCCATGCTGGTAAGCAGGTTTCATTTGTACCGTGGTTTTAAAACATTGTGCATGGAGTGGAGAAAGTCCAGTTTTACCCCTTTGGTGAAGTCTTTATTTTAGCGTCACAGCCCTAACCTTCCTGCAGGCTTTCCTTCTGCGTGGCTGTTCTGGATCTGCCTCCTCCTGCAATATTCCCTCTTCGGGTTGAGTTTGTGCTGACTCAAAGCGAAACCCCCAACCCCTTTTTTTTTCTGTGCAAAAATACAGTAAGTGCCTGTGCTCGGGGCTGGCTGAGCCATCCTGGATGGCCTACACCAGTTCCTGAAACTTGAACGCAAGGGTCCAATGGCTTGGTAATTCTGTAGCAGATGCTAGAGTAAAAATTTGGTGGCCTAACAGCACCTGGTGCAATTTGAGGTGCTTCAGGGTATCTGAGACATTTGTATGGGGCTGTTAGATAGAATCATAGAATCATAGAATAGTTTGGGTTGGAAGGGACCTTTAAAGGCCATCTTGTCCAACCCCCCTGCAATGAGCAGGGACATCTTCAGCTAAACCAAGTTGCTCAGAGCCCCGTCCAACCTGACCTTGAAGATTTCCAGGGATGGGGCAGCCACCACCTCTGTGGGCAACCTGGGCCAGGGTTTCACCACCCTTAGTGTAAAACATTTCTTCCTTGTGTCTAGTCTAAATCTTCCTTCTTTTATTTTAAAGCTGTTCCCCCTCATCCTATGGCTCCCCTCCCTGACCCAGAGTCCCTCCCCAGCTTTCCTGGAGCCCCTTTAGGGACTGGCAGGGGCTGGAAGGTCTCCCCGGAGCCTTCTCTTCTCCAGGCTGAACCCCCCCAACTCTCTCAGCCTGTCCTCCCAGCAGAGGGGCTCCAGCCCCCTGATGGTCTTTGTGGCCTGCTCTGGCCCCTCTCCAACAGTTCCATGTCCTTCTTGTGCTGAGGGCTCCAGAGTTCGACACAGTACTCCAGGTGAGGTCTCACAAAAGCAAAGGACCAAGGAGCACAGGTTGAAGGACCTGCAGGGGCCCTGCACACTTCTGGATCAGCAGCTAGAGATCAAAGCAAAGTATCTGTATTGAGGCGACTGAATCCAATTTTCAGTTTACTAGCAGACACCTCCGCTGTAGGTTTGTCCAGGGTCATGGAGTGAACTACAGTTAAACAACTTGCTTGGGCTCTCTCCTTGGGTTCTTTTGTTCTCCATTACAGGTGTATGTGAAAGCTATGCTGATGCTGGTGTGGGAAACATGGTTATGGCCTGTGTCCAAGCGCTGCCCTGTGGCTGTGCACACTCCTCAATTGTTAACGTGGTCGCTGGCGTGGTTTTAGCCTTGTGTCACTAACAATCTGCAAAGCAAGGCCCAGGAGAGATGTGAGGGTGACAAGGTGAAGGACAGTTCCCAAGAGGCAGTTTCAGTGTGACCAGACCGTCGGGAGTAGGAGAGTCTGGTTGCTTGGCCGTGAGCCCAGCTGCACCGCCTGGCCTGTGGACCGCACAATGAATAATGAATGATTCAGCACACTTCATTTTCCAGTATGAATGAAGCCATTCCACATCAAGAATTACGTCTGTGAATGAGAAGGACTTATACCATTGCCTTTGATCGCGGTGAAATCAAGCAACGCTCTTCTCCACAGTTGTTTTAAATAATGCACTTCACTTAGACGGGTGTCATTTTGCCTGTTGAGAAAACGGATGGAAATATTTAGTAAAACCAGTGCCATAACCTTCTCTCTGGTGGTTGGAGATTTTCAGATGCTCCAAGCAGTGAGAAGGGGCAGGACCTGGCAACACTCCTGGGTGACGCTGTGAGGCAGCAGGGAGGCATGGCTGTGGGGGGGGGGGGGGTGTAGATCTGGGATCCGTGGGCCAAGTTCTTTTCTACAGAACTGGGGAATTGGAACTGAAATGATATCGCGGAAGACATTAGTTCAGCCCCCTCTGCGGTATTGTGTACAACTCTGGTCACTCATCCAGGACAGATGCAGAAAAGTCTTACTGGGATGGCCAGGGAACATGGAAGCATTGAACAAGAAAAGTCTGTGGTTTGTTACCTAGCAAACAAGCTGAGCAAAACAAGGATTTTGTTTTTCTCTTTCTAGAAATAGTAAATATCAGGAAGAGAGGAAAAAGCTGTTTAAGGTAAAGAACAATGTTAGCACAAATCCAGGTGGGTATAAATTGGCCACCTTTACATTTAGGTTTGGAAATTAGATGTTTTATAATCATTAGAGCAGCTGGGTTCAGAAGCAGCTGCCCAAACAGAATAGAGGGTGTAAAAAATCCGACGATTTATGCGACAGTGATTGCAAAGTTCATGAAAGGATGTATGTGAGTTTGAATGGCAGGAAATGGAATTTGATAACACAGGAGGAGGTCTTCCAGCCTGTGACCATGTCAGTGCAAAGTGCTACTATTTTATGAACTAATTTATCCTCAATTTGTCCCTATTTTAGAAGAGCTACATTAAGCCATACTGCATCCCGTGCCTTGTCTTTATGAATTTATAGATTCATTGGGAAACCATTACTTTGTTCAGCAATATTCAATTTCCTGCACCCTACAGTATGCCTGTTCTGTGTGTCCCAGTATTCACAGCAGTTTGTGTAATGTCACAAGTTGCGAAGGCCGATGTACCAAAAAGACGTTACATATGGAAAATAAGCAAGTTCTATGGCCAGCGAGTACTCTGATGGTGGTAGAAAGCTAAGTTTCCTGGGATCATCATACACTGCCAGCCAGTCAAATTGCAAATGCCTGGTTGTCACCATCATCATAAAATAGTTCAACTTTACCTAAAGTTTCCTATAAAAAACTTGTACACTGACCACAGATGGTCAGAGGGCTGGAGCCCCTCTGCTGGGAGGACAGGCTGAGAGAGTTGGGGAGGTTCAGCCTGGAGAAGAGAAGGCTCTGGGGAGACCTTCCAGCCCCTGCCAGTCCCTAAAGGGGCTCCAGGAAAGCTGGGGAGGGACTCTGGATCAGGGAGGGGAGCCATGGGATGAGGGGGAACGGTTTTAAACTGGAGGAGGGGAGATTTAGATTAGATATGAGGAAGAACTTCTTTGGTGTGAGGGTAGTGAGCCCCTGGCCCAGGTTGCCCAGAGAAGCTGTGGCTGCCCCATCCCTGGAGGGGTTCAAGGCCAGGTTGGACGGGGCTTGGAGCAACGTGGTCTGGTGGGAGGTGTCCCTGCCCAGGGCAGGGGGGTGGGAACTAGATGGCCTTTAAAAGTCCCTTCCAACCCAAACCATTCAATGATTCTATGAACAGAGAAAGCTCTCAGGCCGGCCGTCAAAACTGACCCTGAAAAGAAA
>VWZL01003401.1:1270356-1298099 GCA_013396915.1 Stercorarius parasiticus | reverse complement strand
AAAAAAGCCCCTCATTTTCTCTGTTCCCCACTTAAATAACTCAACACATCTGGTAACACTGTAGGATCATTGTCCTTTCAGTTCCTCTGCAGCTCTTATTGCTACAATATTTCTTCGGTATCTAGTTTCCTAAAGGGCAATGTGATTTTTTCTTTTTTTTAGGCTGTTTTTATACGTCTTGCAAATTAACCCATATGCATTGCAAGAAAAAACATGACTTTTAATCAGCACCATTTCTAAAGTTAGCGCTTGCTCTGTTTATATGAATATGTATATGAACCAGTGTTTAAAAAAAAAAGAAAACATACAACCTTTCTGCTAGTACTCAAAACTAGCATGCAAATGTGTTTTTATTATCAAATAAAGTACGCCTAAATGTTAAAATATCTTTCTGTTAGGGGTTTTATCGTTTGACTTCTTGTCTTCAGTTACAAGAATGATAAAAATTGAAACTAAATCTTTTAATTCAATAAGAACCGCGTTGAATTGTAGGAAGCATAAAGAGGGATCAGATATAGACTCATATGCATAGGAAATTAAACATTCAAGAAGTTAAAACTTTGTGAGCAACTAAAGGGGTAGCCTTAAGGTGTGCTTATTTGAAATGCCTGTATTTAATTTTACAATAAATCTGAGTATTTTGTTCCAATTAAGACAGTTCATGTGCACGACTTTAAATTGTACAGTAGTTCCAGGGAGACCGTGGACTGCTTGTTTTACATTCTGGATCAAGTTCAGATTTTTAGGCTTTGCTTGAATAAAATAAAAAGTCTGAACCCTGAAGATAATACAGATTGATAAATCTGATTTAAACATTCCCGTGTTGCAGACTTTCAGTGTATGTGGTACAGCTGAGCCTCAGGCCATGCACTAAATACATCCACGGTGCATTCCCAGGGCACCCGAATACCAAATGATCACATTTGAAAGGTTACCTTTCTATGGATTCTGACTTTTCTGTATTAGCCACGAAGATTAGAATTTTAACAGCTCCCATTGAGAGGTATTGTGAAGTATTTACTTGGCAGGAAAAAAACAAAACAAAACAAAGCCCAGATGAGGTACTGTCTCATATTCATGAACTGGGATTTATTAGTTCTGTGAACGTCCTTGTGAGAATACACTCCATAGTTCACACTTTCGGAAAAAAAAAAGTCTTGTTTTTCATTTATATTAACTTAAAACTTTGATAGAAGAGTTACTGTAGTAGAGGTTTTAGCAGAGAGACAGGATCATGCTTGTGCAGGATATATACCAGTAAATCCTGCAGTCTTTCACAACCAGCTTTCTGCGAGGAAAGTTATGACCACTTATCTCTCTGGAAATTTTGTTAGTAAACTTGTTGATAATTAAAGATGTAAGGCTTTTTCTCCTCATCTTTTACAGGTTGTGGAACTCATTTCAAGTGCTATTGGTGACTTAGTTCAAGGTATATATTATGAAAACTCAAAATCATCTGAGGTAAGAATTTCAGTAGTTTTACATACCCAAGAAGTTTGGTGATATTAATGCGTGACTACAATAAATGTGATGACTTTCTCATCTGTTTAAAAGGAGGAGGGAGAGGGAGGAAGAGAATTAGCTGCGGTCCTACCGAGTGTCAGCAATAACATCACCATGACACCTGTGAACTCTGATGGAGGTTTCTAGAAATGCTCAAGGAGGGGCTATTTTATTTCTGTGAGTGCTTAATAGAATAATATTATGTGTCATTACCAGGAGCTCTAGACTTGTCTTTCTATGGGCCTTCCAAACAGTTTCAGAGGTTTCTGATCGAGATTCTGTTAGAGGCATATATTACAATGTTGTCAACATCATTAATATTTTCATGTTAAATCTCTCATTTCCAAACCCAAAGACTTTTACAAAATGCTTCATCTCAAATGTACCTCAGGTCCTTTCTCCTTCTGAGTGTTCACCTTTTGATAGTATAACCATGAGTTTTGTCCTGAAGCAGTAGGAGTGTAGCACTGTATTCTTCTCCACCAAAAATCACCATGCACAGATTACAGGAGTCAGCATGGGCAAAGACAGTGGCTGCCAGCGCTTCACACAAAATAGTCTTGTATTTCTTCAAGGGCAATTACGGATGTACTGTGCTATTGTTTGGCAAAAATTGTGATGAAAATTGGTCGAACTAGATCTAGGTATTTTTGTCTTTACTAGAGTTTTTAAGGAAACTTGTAGAGACGCTTCTTGAAGTAGGCTTGCTTGGGCAGGGTGTCGGAGCGAAAAAGAGTTCTTTCTTTCATTTGCTATGACTGTATCTTAACACATGCAAAAAATTGATAATTTAAAGTTGCCGTGACCTCTACAGGTTTCATGATAGCAAGTTTTCACTGTATGGGAATGATGAGCGGTGTGTATATGTGAATATCTATCTTGAAATCCACTGAGGTAGGTAGATTTACTTATAGTAACATTGTCTCATGTGCCTAGTTTGCCTCAGAGACCTGAGTCTTAATATTCAGTAGGTGAAATGGCTTGAAGATTGCAGAAATACATGAATTCATTTATATTTGTTGTGTATTTAGATTGCAGCTCTGGTTTACTATTGCTGTGTTGTAGTAAGTAGCAAAATTAATACCTTAGTGGAAGTGCTGATTGCATGGGTTACCGCTACCAGAGATACCTGCACTGATGACCTTGCAACAGCCAACCCAGAGTGGGCAAGCAGAGACTATCGAGCTGTGGATGAGCCACCAGCTAACCGTGGCTGGGCCCTGGAGAGGAGGGTGCTGCTGCACCCAGTGGCTCCATTGGTCAGTATCTGTCTCTCCTGCTCTGCAGCAGCGAAGACATGTTACTAAAACTAACGTCATTTAAGTTTATCCCTCTCATTTTGATTGAAACCAGTTAGGTAGGAAGCGATCACGCTGATGAGCTGAGCTCTCCCCTTGGAGGAAGCGAGAGCCTCTAGCAGGAAAGCGATAATGGCACGCTCGGGAGACGCCTGGGGCCACGGACTCACCAGGTGGCATGGCAGAGACGTCCTCTGGCACCTCTCAGGAGGGGACCCAGGGTGGAAGTGTGGCAGCAATGTGATGTTGAGAACTTGGCCGTCCTTCTGCACCTGCTGAGTTTAACCCATGGATAAAGAGACTGCAGCCTACTGTGCTCAGGGTTATATGCTAAAAATAGATGATGTATTTGAGATTTTTGCAAAGAATGTTTAATTTTTGTTTGTTTGTTTTTTTTATATTCAAGCAGGTTTCTAAATACAGGTAGATCCCAGAAGCATCACATTTAAAACAACTACTCTTTTTGTGTGTAGAAGCAAAGCTCTACAAGTTCATCTCAGCAATGAAACTGCATTTTATTTTAACCATGGCCCCTGTATAAATGAGAAATGTTGCAGACTCTTTTGGGTTCCTGCCACTGCAGAAGGTCTTAATCTTCTTTTTCTTGGTCGGTCTTTCTCTGTTTATTTTCTGTTGCATTACTGAAGGGCTCCACGTGTGTAGATTGCAAGGGAAGTGTGAGATAAACTAAGCACAGCTGCACGATGTTTACACTCCCCTGGCCCAATTACAAATCGCAAAGACTTATTTTGTTTTGGTGACTTTCTGTCTAAGGAGAGCTGAAAGTACAGTATACCCTTCCTAAGGGGAGCCCAGTTAACTCAAAACGCAATTAGTATGGTGGCATAATAGATACTGAAAATTACATGGCAGTGTCTGAAGTTTAGTCTTTTTAATGGGTAGTGCATGGCTTCTGATGAGACCTAGAGCAAACAAGTGTGGAATCTACTTTAATTATTTTTTTGTCTTGTCCTCGGAGAAATTTGGTTCCATGCTGTGTATGAGACACATCCCTGCTGCTTTCCTCACACTATTCTTCTGAGGCAGTGTCCCATTCCTGTTCTGAACACCTCTTCAGCAAAGACTGCCAAATGGACTAGGTCAGTTGTTGGTCTGTCTTATTTGTATCCTTTGTGCATCTTGCCTCCATCCCTAATTGCAATTTGACTGAAACAAAAATGTGAACTACCTTTCCTAGAGGTAAGACAAATGCTTTAATCTACTCTGCAACTAAATCTCAAATGTCAAACTTTATTTCTTTTTAAGAGTAGGGCATTGGGATGTTAGTAATGGCATTTTCATTGCTGGGTATGTCTTAAATTTGGAAAAGCAGAAGGATATCTTCTCACCTTTTTTTTTTTTTTTCCTTTTTGAGGCAGGAAAACTGTACTTCATATGTTAAATGTCTTTAATGCAGTTGTTATAAAGCTCCTCAGTACCATAAAATAGACTAATTTAGCACCAGGTTGTTTTGAGCTTTGCTAGATGTCTACCTAGATGGTTTTATCTTTTACTTTAGACAAAAATAACTCTGCAAAATTCACCTTTGTCCTCTGAGACCTTAAGTTCATGTTTACCCCCTAAAAAAGTTTGCTTGCTTCATTTGGATGACCCAGTAGGAAAATTGAAAGAATCATTTGACAGAATCATTTGACCTAACAAGACTGACCTTATTTACTCCTGAAGACATATAATGGATATAATTATTTGACAGCTCTCATTACCACATTTTCTCTGTAAAACCACATGCAATCCTACAGCCATCCCATTTTAGTAAGTTCTCTTTGGTCATTCTTCATCTTGTCTGCATAGTGAGTCATTAGGTTGTGTGAAACAGGGGAAAATAAAGATGATATTTAAGTTTTCATCTTTATTTGAAGTGACAATCCAAACTACAAAGTGTAGGCTTTGGTTGCAAAGACAGCCTGAAGGTTAGGGCTGCCACTCATGTTCAAAGTAGCAAATAGCTGCTGTGGTTTAAGATATTGCATTAGTGGCTTAAGCTAATATTTTGGACTGTAAGCTGGAGCAGAAAGGGGTGATGTGATAAACCTTTGCAGCTTTGTGTGCCAAATCCCCTCGCAACTCGAAATTCTGTGAGTGAAGGACACGCTTCCCAGTTCCTGTCTGTCTTCCCAAAATCTAGGTCTTATTTGGGAGTAAAAAATTGTGCTTTCAGTGAGTGCAAAGATGAAAGTTGTCTAATCTGGCCTTCAGTCATGATCGTGGTATCTATTCTTAACAGAAAAACATTGCACTGAGTCTCTGTTTCCTACTTTTAGGAAACTGAAGGCTTCTAAAAGCGTTCACTAACTCGCAGGATACTGTCACACTTTTAGAAACCTTCTGTCTTAATATCCCAGATGATTTAATAAATATTAGTGAAGAAAGCCTTAACATCCCTGTCACTTCACTGAACAGGGGCAAGATACACAGGGAGGCTCAAGGTCAAAGAGAATCAAGAGCAGGACTTGAGTATGTTGGTTCTTGTGCTTTACCTGCCAGACCATTCTTGTAATCTTGAAGTATTGCGGATTTTCATGGGAAGCTGCCCTGAGTTGTTGTTTTCCTCACCTCCAGAATATGTAGCTGATGCTCAACGTGCATTACCAAAACTCATTTTTAGTGTCAGAATGGGACTGTTATGTCACACAAGACTGTTTCCAACATACTTCACTGGTGGCTGGAAGACTGTAAGGTGAAATTTTCAATGCAATTGTGTGGAAATTGTGTCAAACTAATATATAAAACAAGTTGAAAAAAGAAATACATTAGTGGCAAGTACTCATTGTGCCAAATAGTGGATTAATGGGTATTTATTTTAGAACAATATAGGGGTTTTTAACAAAAATAATTGGGGATTTTCCAGCAAAATACGGACTACATAGGGGGAGTTGTACCTATTCATGTTTGATGTTTAGTCACCAGTCCTGCTTTGAGGAGTAATGTTTTCGATCCTGCACATGTCCATCAACTGAACAACTATGAGTCTATGTTGTAAGTAAAGGATTTGCTTATAAATTTTACTATAGGAGGTAAATAAAATGTATTTTGAGACATGTAAACAACCTTTTAGCAGGGCAGCAGTCATAACTTTCACTTTTTTTTTTTTAAACAAATGTCTCTGTTGCAAGACAAAAGGGAAGGATAAAATATGGAATTTGAGTAAAGAGCATCTGTGAAAAGAATGGGTAAATGTGTCAGAGGGGGGAAAAAAAAAAAGAGCATAGCTAGAAAGAAGGCCAATGCTAATTGTTTACTGCTTTTGTTCTTTTAAATACTAAGCTTTTCCAGAGAGATTTAAAAGTAACAGATGTGGAGAGATATTTAAATTTATTATAATTTTTCAACCTTTTTTTTTAATCTTGTGTTGCTTCTTTTACAGTGTTACAGTAGAAGTATTAGGTAGTCGGTGGCATGCTTTATTGACCCATTTGCAGACACCCTTGTTCCTTCAAAAGCAGTGAAGACACGTATTAGTAGACCAATAAAACATGCCCTGTCATGTTCAGCAAGCAGGAATGCATCTGTTGAAGGCTGATGTGAACCATGTGCAAGATGTTTTGCTACTGGTAGAGAGATTCATAGTTGCATTGAATTTTATTTATGTAAAATACAAGTTCTTGAACTACCTAATTTAAAACTTTAAAATGCTATTTAAAAATATTTCCCTGTGTTTCTGTGGATTATTTGCCCATTGAGAACTGAACTAAAGTTTGATATAAGTGTTCAGACTTCTTGATCATTTTGTGCAACAGCAGATGGCTAAGAAAGAGCTGCCATGGTATGGAAATAAAACAAAGGCTTCCTTACAAGCTATGGCTGAAGTTTTACATTGAAAAGTCTCTGACTTCTACTCCTTCCTGGTTTTACGAATGGTTTTAAGACACCGTTTTCATTCGTATTTCCCTTAATATGTTTTCAGCTGAACTGCGTATGAACATCTTTGGTGTGACCAATCAAACCGAGTCATTCTAAGTGCCACTTTTGTATTGGGGATCCTTGTTACCATCACTAAGACCTGCCCTTCCTGATGGTTGTGATTGCACATTTTGTCCTGCAATTTCATTTTCTAAAAGTTTTTTGTTTCTTGTTGCCTGAGATGATTGTTTCAAACCCAATTTAAATTATGGATACTTCCATAATTACAAAAAAAAAAAAAAAAATAAAAATTCTCAACTAGCCAATTTCTTTCTAACAAAATAGTAACCGACCTTGCCATTAGTAAAATGGGGGCACCCTCAGCTGTTCTTAATGTCCCATAGGAAATGATGATCGACAGAGCTGGATTCGGATATTTCACCGGTACTCCCATACCAACATTATCCAAACTGTATCGGGAGTTGGCTGCTTTCTTCCAGGGATGGTGAGGGGTTCAGCTCTCTTCATCCAGCTTCTGCTACCCAGACAGCATCAAGGTTCCTTGTGATCAGGACCCATTTCTTGGTGACAGAACTTGTGATTGAGGTCACTTCATAGGCATTAGTTAATCAAATGTCTGAGCACTGTCAATTATGGCTAGAATTGGAGTTTAAAAAGGCTTTTATATGAAAGGTTGCTAGGAGTCTTCTGGGCCAGCTAATGTCCACTTTCATATTTATCCTTGGACATACTCACTGCTGGCAAAACAAAACAAAGCTTACCAAAAAGTGAAAATTTCTCTAAAAATAGTAAGTGCTGTCATGATGTCAGATTTTACAGACTTTGCAGTCTAGAACTAGCTTAATCTTTCCCTTGATAGTTTAAAATAGTGTTTAGATATTGTCACATGTACCCTTGTTGTAAGAATGCAGTGTGGTTGGTGGACAGTTTATTTATAACATGAGAGTTAAGCTTGGGGAAAAATGGCTTTTGGATTGCTGGAAAAGTTTGCTGAAGAAAGGTTATGTCTTAAGCAGCAGAAGCTTTAGGGGTATGTGGTCATAAGACGTTCTGCGATTAAAATCAGCGATATCTTGGCCTGCAAGCTCATATGCTAAAGCACATCCATGTGGGCATAACGCTTTTTTACAACTGGCTTCTTTCTGTAACCCAGAAATTCACAATACCTATGTTTTTAAGATTTCAATACCGTATCTTGAAATACGTCTCAAATTTTTGTTTTTGTTTTTTTTTTAAGCTAGGTGTTCATTTTAGACGCTTGGAGCTCCTGCATGCTGTTTGTGTAGTGGACAGTAACTTGTTGTGCCTTCATTTTCAATCCTGTGATGAAATTCAAGCTTGTATAAGAAGAATATATTTTTGTCACAAATCACAGAATTAATTTCCTTGTACCCGTTGAGTTGCAGCGACTCTTTAAGCTTCTTCAGTTCCTTCAGTTGATATTTGATAATGTTTGCATTTCTGTTACTGCTCAAAGGTTCCAGCAAGCAAACATTTTCAATTTACGGGTCTTCTGAAATATTTTTTAACTTCATAAATTGTTTCAGGATACCTTTCTAGAATATTTTTGTCTTGATTGGATTTAAAACAAATAATTATAAAAATCACTACCAATTTTCAATATCATCCAGCGAATTTTAGTAAATACTGTTTTTTCACTGAGCAGACTGGTTGTTAAGGAAAAGATTGTGTTGCGTCTTCCAAGAGCTCCTGATTTAAAATTTAAAATAAATTGATCTATATCTGAGTGGGAAAAAAAGACTTGATATATAGGAAACTACTTGAATTAAATGCTCATTTTGACATTTTGCCAGTCATGGGAATTTGCACATGCTCTGGGCTGAGTTAAGATATTAAAACAAAAATACTACAGTAAAATAAAACACGAGGAAAGTTTAGGCTTGACTTTGTAAGTTATCATATGCATAATAGCAAACATGTGGTTTCTCTGTTCTTCACTTTCCTTGTATAAGTTAATAGTATGTCTGAAAGCAAAGGCATTTTGATACAGCTCTGTGTTACTTGGCATTGCAGAATTCTCCTACTTTTTCCATTAGTCTCAAATTATCCTCTCCCTTGTAATGCAGCACTTCTGGGTGATATCCATAAGGGAGGAAAATTAGAGCTGAACGGATGGATTCTATTTCATTTGTTACCGATTTCATGACAGATAATACCTCGCTAGAAAACTATAGGGTCACACAGAATTACTTCTTGCTCATTTCTAAGTAATTTAATTGACGTCACTTTGAGGGAAAAGGCTTGTTATATAAGAATCTTTTTATATTTAAAATAAAGAATACCTTTTGGTTGAGTGTTCACTGCAGATTTGGCTGAACTGAGAAACTACAAACTTTTTAACATTTATACACTTGAAATTTTTTTCTGTAGCTTCTCATTACTGATTTTAGTTTTTTCTAAGCAAAACAACTATGGTCTTTTGTGGTTTTGGGGTTTTATTTCCTCTTTAGAGAGTACCTAAAGGCATGACAGTAATATGTATGTGAGAAAGGTTACAAAGTCATGTCTAGCTTTGAAGACCAGTTAGTAAAATAGTGGTATATTGACACCTTGTGAACCAAAGGAGCTGCAGTTGAATTTGGGGTTGGGGGAAAGGATTGGATTTGGGTTAATTAAAAACACTTTGTGGAAAGTGATCCAAATTAATATTTTGGATACAAAGGATTTTGAGAAGCGTTGAGCATCTCTGACCTTACAGTCAAGGTGATGAAGTTCACTAGAGGGATCACTGGGATCTCTGTCAGTCCCCTGGGAAAGTTAATATTGACATTTCTAAATTACAGCATTACTTTTTTGTTTTTTAATACTTTCAGTCATTGCTCGTCCTTAATACAGGGTGGAAGAGGTACAAATCCTCCATCAAAGCCCTTCATTTTTCCAATGCAGTTCTACAAGGTTTTTTAATACCTTTTGTAATTATTTTTTTCTTGACTGCAAAGGAGAAATTGCAGGGACTTCCCAAGTTTGTTTGGGTTTGTTTGGGATTGTACCCCAGATGTACTCTGGGTTTTTTTGGGGGGGTTGTCTTTTTTCTTTTATTTTCTCCCCAGTCCCTTAAGAGGAATATAGTCGGCTGTTAATGTTCAGTGTAATGATACAGTCATTAAGAGAAGGATCTGTGTTGAATCTGTTGACAGCTACACATATTTTGCCTTGTTCTTTTCAATCAGAAAATTAAAGCGTTGTTTGAAGCTGCCAGTATATTTATTCTGATACTTCTCTCTACTTATCCCCAAAAGAATGCCCTTCTTTATTTGGCACTGTGGCACCCAGAGTTCTGTTACTCACCACGTGTTGCGTTATCACCACACACGGTTAGCTTCTGCGAGCTGACAGAGCTGCAGTTTCAGTGTTTTCATGTTAGCCTTTGTTTCGTTTTCAGGAGAACTGTCTTACAGATGATATCGGCATATCTACGTGGAAGGAGCAGGTTTTCCTGTCACATAGTGCCTTGCTGGCAAAGAGCTGCCAGGCTGCAATGGAGCTAGCAAAGCACAGCGCTGAGATTCAGGACATGGCATTTCAGTATGGAAAGCACATGTCTATGAGTCATAAGGTACACCTTTTCCTTTCGTTCTGGGATCTTAAAAACAGAAAGACTTGTAAGATATGTTGCTCTTGAGCTCTGTTGTATACTGCCACTGTGCTGTAGACTTTTGCCAGCTGGTCAGTGGTGGTGAGAGATTTGACTGCTGCCTCGTGTGAAAATGCAGAAAATGCTGGTATGAACAGTGCTTACGAACTGGCAAAATCACAGTTCTGGCAATGTAGCTTATTTCATTCGAGGCTCTGTTAACATCCCTCTAGCACATCTTTCTGTAGCAGCTTAAAACTTTACTTTCTCTGCTCCTTTGTTCTTCTTGAAGCCACTGTCCCAGTAGCAGGAGTTGCAGGAGAAAGCATGTGTTGGGTCTCAGCTGCAGCTGCACCGAGAGGCTCAACTGCCTGCAGCAGCACACGGGGCTGAGGCATGAGCTGCGGTGGCTGAGGGACCTGCATATGTTCCCTTCTGAATAATCTGTGGTGGAGGTAACTTCCAGAGAAGGTAGTTGAGAGATAAGGAGGGAGGTCACCAGATACAGACCGGAGCAGCCCGCACCTCTGCAGCAGTCAGATTTCCCACAGAAGGCCTCTTATCTCCATTAGAAGACTTTAAGTCCACAGCTAGAGATAGTCCAAAGGAAAACACAGTGTGGAACTCGGGTCCTTGGAACTCTGTTTTTGCCCTAAAGGTCTGCTCCTACTGTATTGCACTACTTGCAAGTATAGATGCAGGTTCAGACAGGCAGACAGACCTCCCATCCGCTTCAGCTGAGTTGGTTTAGACAGTTTCTAGTTCCTCCAGGAGAAGGAAGTGGTTTTATAAAGCACAGCTTTACTGCCGTAGAAATGCCACTGTATACTATTACTAGGTATAACTCTACCAGTAAATTGCTTCTAGTGCAGACTATAGCCTTAATATTTTGTGTATGCTTTAATATTAATACATTCACCATTGACATACAGCTGTGTAGAAAGGATTGCATAATTTTCGTGGAAAGCTCCTAGCTATGTAACGTTTCCTTTGTCAGAAAGAGGGTCATACTGTATCAGCTTCCTCGGGTACTGAAAAGTGGAATATATTACCCTTCGCGGATTAAAAACTGATATTTTTCACGCCAAAGACTGGATTGTTCTGTCCTTTGTATTTTTTTCTGTTTCCTGCCACTCAAAAATTGCCCACCTGGCTGTGTCCCGTCACTTGCCCAGCTTTGCAAGCTGTCCTTTATGCATTTCTTTGCAGATTCTCTACATGCTTCTTTTTACCACAGCTTTCTGCCACTGCAGTGCTTCCCCTCTTCCTCTCCCTCCCCCAAAACTTGAAAAAGTGCAACCAAAGTACGTGTCAAAGCAGAAAGTGACGAAGTAGGTATATGATCAGGATATGGACCTTGATTTGGTGAGTGAATGGATATGTATAGACTGTTCCTGGGAACTGAAGAAAGATGTTCTTCTCTTTCAGCTACATTCGGACCTTCAGCCATTTGTTAAAGAAAGTTCTAGTGACACCATGGCCTTCAGTTTGAACTCTGCTCCTGCAGTCCTGCATCAAGAATTCCTTGGAAGGGAGGCATGGATTAAACAGATCAGAGAGGTAAATTAAAGCATTGTTTAGAATTTCGTAGTTTTGCCATTTATATCTCTCTTCCTATCTATACTTTCAATCTGCAAAGAGAAACTAGCAACAGACAAGATGATATAGAGGTTACCTCTGCTCTCCAATACTTAACACCTCCCTCTTCCATGCTTTCAAGAGGGGCAAATCTAGGGACCTGACAGTCGAGCTCTGTCAGACTTCGGTGTGTCAGTGTAACAAGCGGATTCATTTGCGTGGAGCATATGTCTGTTCCTCTGCACTGCTTGTGCAGTCCCACGTCTTAGCTTAAAGCTACTTTCACTGGCAGCTTAAAGCGGAGAACTTTGCATTACAGTGGTTGAAAGGTAGGCACACATTTCCTTCTGCCAACTTGGCTCTGGAAGCAGTAATTTCGGATGGGGGGAAAAGATCTGGGGAACTTGGCTTCCTGACCACTAGAAGATATTTGTGAGGTCTAGCTGGTTGATGTCCTTATTCTCAGTTCTCTTAATTCATCTGTCTTTAAGTCTTAGATGAAGAAGGTGGTATGAATAAGATAGCTGTGTGGTGTAGATCTGTTTTATGTACCATGTAGCACAGCAGGGTTCAGATCCATGAACAGCTTCCTGTGTGTTGTTGAAACACAAATAGATAACTGTACAAGGCAGAGGGGGAGAAACACCAAAAACATCCAAAATTAAGCATTTTGTTGAGTTCCTGCGTCAGTCGGACATGTTTTGCCTGTCTAAACAGCTGTGATGAGTACTGTTTGAAAATTCCTGCAGTTGTTTTACAGATTCTTCAGTAGAAAGGCTGCTGCCTTCAGTAAGAAGCTAGCTCTGTGTGAGCAGATTCATTCAAGACGTGCTTGCCGATGGCTCCTTTCCTTGCTGGTTTGAAAGCAGGACTTTCGGGCAGAGGGTGTGGAGTCTAAGCCTCTGCCTAGATGGCCAGGTTGCAGCCTGCCCTCACATACCTCAAGCAAGAGGCATAGTCTCTTCAGCAGTGAATTTTTGGGAAGTATATGCAGAACCTACAACTTTACAGTGGTGTGGAGTTGGGGGATCTTAAAGCGAAGCAAACTTTTTGTCATTTTGAAATTAGGGGCTGGTAGTTTATAACGTGTGACAAGGAATTTTGGAATTCTGTAATCTCAACACAAGGCTTATACGTGAGTTGAATATAAGTGGACTTGGATGGTTGCAGTTGGAGAATACTGGTATTACCACAGCACGGTTTATAAAAGCTTTGAAACAATTTCCCATCTGCAGAATCCAGAGGAGATTGCAGGACTCCAGGAGTGCCGTCTGTCTGCTTACTAATTCTCATACCAAAAATGGGCATTGTAGAAACAATGAAGCAGTTCTCACTGAAGGGAGGGAAAAAAAGGAAAAAAAAAATAATACTACTTTAGCTAAACACAAAGGACAACACCTAGTCCAGGAGCCTTTCTTGGCTTGTGGTGATTTAGAAAGGAAAATTGCCTTTCATGAACTACAAGCTCTTTGAGATGTCATCCATAGTCACATTCACTATGTGGCATTCAAGATAGGCCAAGCACTCAAACCAGAGACCTTCTCATCTTGGCAGTACTAGTAAGGGTATGCTCATAAGCCACCCCCTTGTGCAATGTCATTTGTATGGTTTAAATAAGCAAAGCATGCACCGTGCACTCAGTCCCTGTCAGGTAGAATTTTTCTTAGTAGCTGAGTTATGACTAGGCATATGGAAATCACATTATGGACCTGCAGTTACTGCTAAGTCATTTAACTTTCTCCTTTCACTGTTTGCTCATGTAAGCATTCATGCGGTGGATTAAAGGCAGCACCTCCTCTTGGCGGCTTCCTCCTCTTGCGGGAAGGTCTTGGAGTTCAAGAAAGTGGAGGTAGAGAGCTCCATTGCACCTAGTAGCCTCCGCAGTGATACACTGCTCAGAAAGCCTGTGACTGGGACTCGGTGCCTGTCATGCACATCCTGGATGAAAACAGTCTTCAGAGAGGTCATGAAGGATGCCTAAACTGCTGTGAAGTGCCCAAAACTTGAGTGATTGCCTCACTACAGTTCTCTTGTCAGAGGTCTGAGTACAGTTGCTGTTCCCAAGGTAGCCTTTTAGTGGAGGTAGCCACATGCACCTTTCTGCTGCTGAGCAGAACTTTTAAAAAGCCCCCTTGTCTCTTCATTTGGAAAGAGCAAAACGCATCAGCTATCCAGGTGCAGAAGGTTGCATCAACGCTAAATTATATGTGTTTTGAGAAGATTAGATTCTGATTTTGATGAAATTTAGAGACTGCCTAAAAAGGGACTTGGGATGCATATAGCGGGAAGCCATGTCATTCATAGGAGGAAAAAAATGTGTAGGTTTGTGTACCTGTGTGTGTATGCACACGCATGAATGAAGGATCCATAAAGACCCAATTCGCTCCTGTTCTCACTGACCTTACCACCAACACCCTCCACCTTTGTGCATTTAAAATTAAAATGCCCAATGAACTGTTTGGTCAAGTGTCTATTTTAAAAACAGTATGGGTTGGAGTAGAGTCCTGAAATATTTTTTAAAAAAAACCAACCAACCAACCAAACAAACAAAAAAACCCCACCCAATCTTAAACGGTTCCTAGGAAACACTGTGGTAGACAGACAAAAAAATGCTTGAATGCTCTTCTTCAGATGACATGTTGTAATAGTTGCTGACTGCAGTCCACTGAGCTTTTGGAAAGCCCTGTATTTTTAAAATTTAGCAGATACTCCAGGATTATAAGATGGAGGATTTCCTAGGGATCAAAAGACAGAAGATTTGGTCGCTGTTAGCCACTTACGGATAACTCTCACTAGACTAGAGCAAAAACTCTCTGTCTTCAGCAGGCATCCAAGATCTAAGCAGTGAGATCAAAGTTTGAGTGAAGAAATTAAGCAGAAATCCCTCAAGAACAGGTCTAGAATCCATCTTAGCTCATGGCATTTGTAATTTTAGAAAAGAATAAGTCAGAAACTAGAACCATCCCATCTAGGACGGAGTAATCCATGCACCTTTCATCGTATTTTTCTGAGCCTTCTCAGAAGAAGCAGGGCTGGAAGAAAAGCACTTATCAAATGCTTTATCAAGCATTTCTCAAGTATAGCTTTTAAGACACATAAAAGGGACCATCTCATCTGAGAAAGAAAAGTCAATCTTGGAAAACATCCTGAAAACCTGCTCCAAAAAGCATCGTCTTAAACCATCCGCTTGTGGTCTGCTTATCAGATGCATTTTGAGTAACTTCGTGAGGGATTCAGGGATCTTTCTTCCTGGCAAGGTGTGTTGATTTCGCGCCACCTCATTTATTAATAAAGAATGTCATGGTATAATTGTCCCTCACTCCTGGCACATAATGATCTTTGATGTTCAGGAGAAGGCTGAGCTGAGCTGGCCGTTAAGGTCTCTAATATGCAGGCAAGCAGATGCTTTTCTTTGAGGGCCCAGAGACCCCAAGTTCAGAGGCTGAGCTCCCCAGCCAAGCAGTGAGACCTAGAAAGTTATCCAAGTTTGACAAGAGTGCACACCTTTTGCAAATCAGGCTTAATACCTTTGAGGAAGCTAAACCAGATGCAGAAATCTGACGGAAAAGGAAGAAAAAAATATCTGTGTGTCTGCAGTCAGGGTCAGTAAATGTCAAAGAGCCAAACTACTGTGAGGATAAAAAGAAAGCAAGCAAGCAAAGGTGCAGTTGTAGTAACGAAGCCTTAGGAAACAGATGAGATAAGGCTGCTGCTTGGAGAAGCACAACTGCCATTGACTTGAATGCTTGAGAGGAGCAGAGCATGGGAAAATATTCTTGCTGTTTGTAATGTATTATATACAGGAGGAGGCACGCTGAGCACACCTCTTCTGCTATTGCTAAGGCTAAAAAGCATCTTCCTCAAACATGTTGGCAAATTCTCCGCTGCAGTGTGAATCTGCACATAGGCAACCATTTGTTAAAGAACATATTTCTGGTACGTTCTGATATACAATATGACTACTAGATTTATCTTGAAGAAGCCGTTAAGATCCAACCGGTATGCATAAGAGTTGGCAAATCAAAGAGATGGGAATACACAAATAAGGAAGCCGTTATTGGCAGGGGTTATGCTACTCCCAAATGCTATCAGGCTGTTTTCTTAATATGCATTCCAGAAAAGCTGACTCTTAAGAAGCTTAAAGAGAGTAGTAAAGAGGTTTTGTGGATCAGTCTCCTTTCTGCTTCAATGAAATCAGTTTTGTTATCTACTGGTTTTTTTCCTGTTCTGCCTGCTTAGTCTCTTGTCAGTTCTTTTCTCTATTTTATTTTTCCTCCCTTACAAAAATTAATTTATTTTCCGAATCCGTGCCATCTTGGCAACATCTCTTCAAAGTTGTGCTTGCCACGTAGTGTTCGTTCCTCTTCAGTGCAGGCCTCGGCTCTTCTCCTTATTCCAGTTGGGCTGCTCCTCTTGGCTGGACTCTGAAGTCCCCACAGAGGACCCAGAGAGGTAGTGGTGCTAATCTACATCCTTTGAGGAGACGCATTACAGAAGAACTGAGGTTTGCGGTCTTCCCTTGTGGAGGCTAGAGGGAAAGAAACAGTGGAGATTTTTTGTCTCAACATGCCTGAAAAGAGAAGAGCTGGATTTGGATGAGGTGATAATGATACAGCTAGATTTGACCTGAGAAAAGGGCTTCAGGTTGGTTAAGCAGGAATGCTCTGGGTCTGGCAGAGCAGTGCCGCTGGGTGAGAAAGAAATAGACCATCTTCTTTTCTACATCACTCTGTGACAAAATTGAGGAATTTGGTCTACATTCTTTCTGCATCTGGGCAACAAGAAATTTGAAATTTATTCATACTTCTTTCTGAATGTGCTCGGAGTCATAGGTTGTATGTATCTGCTGCCTAAGTAAAGGGTGATGTTCTATACTTAAATACAATTCTAAGCCAAGTGCACAATTAGCATATCTAACCTAGGTCTAATAGCGCTGACATGGTCCTGACATCCGCTTTTAGAGCTCTAGACTATTAACTGTGTGCAAATCACTATAGATGCAGGGAAGTTTCTCTTTTTAAGACATTAAATCCTGTTATTATTGATATGAAACATAGTTTATTTCAGAATCTCATGGGAGAGATTAACTGATGAAAAAAGCAAGATTTCTTAAGACAAAAACATTTTGGATTCAACAAATGTTTAACTACAAGTTAATAAAGAACCTAAAAATTACATTGAGTATCTGCAGCTCTTACCTGAACCAGAAGAACCATGTTGTATAAGCTGGTAACACGTTTGGTTGTATTTTAGGTTTTTCCATATCAGATTCCTAATGAAAGTTGGTTATGTTTAAAGTACTAGCTATCTTAATTGCATTCTCTATTCTTGCAACTCTTTGCAGTGTGTAATGTCTTATATAAAATTTCTCTTTTTCTTTAAGGCACAAGGCAAAGGAAATATAATGGACTACAAGAAGGTTGGTAAATTATATTTAAGTCTGCTTATTATTTTTAATGTTTCTTGTAATACTTTCAAGGATATTCTTGACAGTTGAGAGAAACTTCCTTATTAAAGTCAAATTATAATTTGTGCGTGTGTATATGGAGAGACAGGGAGAATGGCTTGTGCAATTTCTTGATGTTAAAAAGCTAGTAACAGCCAGCTGTACTGTAAGTATCAAATGTAGCTATTTAATAATCATTTTTGCCATTATTCATCACATTTAATTACACAAACTTGGTTTTGAAATCAGACTTCTGATGGCTTTTACTGTTGTCTTTTTCCTGCAGTCATTTGCAGGTTAGCTTCTATCGGTGGTCTCTCTTTATTGATGGAGTGTGCTGTTACATTTTTAATCTCACCTTAATGCCGTGCCATCTATTAAAAAATATGCATGCACATGTTTAGTAGTAATTTGTGTTTCTTCCAGTCCCCGTTACAGCTTTTAGCTAAGTCACCACTGCATTTGCTACTGGGACTGCTCTATAGTAAAGGCAGACCTGAACTAACGAGCTTAGCTGCTGAAAGTAGCTGGGACACCATAAAGCTCTTAGAGAACTGCAGGAGATGGCTGAGAAGGTTCCCCTGGTTAAATACTGGAGCACAGCTTTCTTGTGGTGGAGACAGAGGATGAGGTTCTGTCCCCAACTCGCTCACTGAGCACAAGCCTGACTTATTCCGAGTCTTAAGTAGATCATGAGGGACCAGTTAGTTATCTCCAGCATCAATGGGAAATAATACATAAATTGAGCCACACACATGATTGAGAATCACTTCTTGAACTGGGGCCTGAAGAGTGTTACAGCTGTGACTGATTGCTGCTAGTACGTAAGGCTAACACACAGGTACGGGTCAAACTTTTTTATTATAATTATACTGTATTAAAAAATTTTGTAATTTGGATTATTAAAAAAGCTCCCTGTCCTTCCTTTCTATTAGACCATAAAAAAGATCTCAACCTTAGCGTGCTATTTAAAATCATTGTGCTTTTTGGGTTTTTTCTACAATAGAAGAAACTGATACAGCTGTGACTTTCTAAATCGCCACTGAGAGCACTAATTTTCTTCTTCAAATATGTCTGAGTATGTGAGACACTTCTGTGAATGTTTAAGTTAGGCTACGTGGTTTTGTAAGTCCAGAATGGATTTTCTCCTTTTAATTGTTACGATTGTGATCTGCCCAATGTAATTTCCATAATTTTTTTTTTAAAAAAAAAGGAAAAAAAATCTAAAATTGTTTTACTGAATTATTTATCAGTGTATTCTGTATTTTGACTTAAATTATTTCATATTTTGGATCCTTCTGATTAAATTGAGAAAGCCAACTTGGACACTTGAATAAAAGGAAAGGAAGGGGAAAAGCCCTTCTTCAAGTGTTGTATTTTGTGCAATTGACTTCAGCCAGGAAGCATGTAATTTTACTAGCTCCAAGCAGTCATCTCTTACATGAGCACAGATATTATGACTTTAGTAATGATAGTGAAAAATTTTCCATGGTTTTTGTGAGCTCAAATTATAATCAACTTTGGGGTTTTGTAGAAATCGGTCTCAAAACTGTGATGTCACGTCCCTCTCTTCTATGTTTCTTCATTTAAAATAGAAGTGGTCATTAGATACATCCATGCTAAATGAACCCAGTAACCTGTAGCTCATCCCTTCACAGTAGCTTGGCCGGTACGTGCACACAGCCAATTAGAAGACATGTTGTGCAGTACAAATTAGTGTTTTGGTTTTTGCCCTTTGCTGTGTGGTCTTTATTTCTACACCAGTAGAGTCAGTGTTTTGCTCATTTGTTCAGTCTTTTCTTCCCAGCGTCAAGGTCCCCTCTCATCTTTCTATTCAGTTGCTAGAATTACTGTAACATTCCTAATCAAATCTGGGGACTTGCTTCTCACTGAGTCTCTGAAACATCTCCTCTTTAATTTTGTAAAAACGAAGGTCACCAAAACTAGCTGTAGAACTTCTGAAAATTTCTATTATTTTTGTTCTCTTAATTTTTATTATGAACTTTAGTGTGCCACTTAATTGAGATTAAAATGTTGTTACTTTAGTTGAATTCATAAATACGTGTATACAAAAATTGTTAGCTGTTTAGCCTGCTTAAGAATATTTTACCTTACTCGCTGTGGCTTTCAATAATGACTGAAGGTAAATTTGAGAAATTGAGATCCACCCGTTTAACGTGCCCCCTCAAAAGGCAGAGGTCTTATTTTATTTCAGTTTTGACACTGCTCAAGAATTTTGAATTGTTCCTTTTCAAATGGTATCCCTGATGTTTTTCACTGACAAAAATATATCAAGATGGTACTAGTAAATTTCGTGAGGGCTCTGGCATAAAAATAGTAGTGAAAAACTTTCTATTAATTTAATGAGGTCTGAGACTGTCATGTCGATAAGGTCACTATGTTCTGCAAAATTTTTTAGTATTTTTTTTTCTCCCAGCTTTTCTCAATCTCTTTATCTGAAGGACTTTGATGTCACAAAAGGCTTATTTTAAGGTCTGTGTTTCTGAATATATTTTCTCACATTAGTATCTGAATGTTTCACTCTTTTTTTCCTACACCATCACACCACGTCCAAACAAATTATTGATCCATCATTGTGGTGTTTGAAAGTCTCTTCCAGAGATGAAAATGAGGTTTCAGCTCTGTTTTAGTGGTGTATCTCAGGTAACAAAAGAGAAAGTACCAATATATGGCAGGGACAAAATTCACAGATGTCATTAAAAGAGACAGCAACTTTCCTGTCACCTTCATTTGCATGTGAAATTTTGGCAAAAATCTCAGACTTTTTAAAATCAAAAAGCTTTTATCCATTTTCCATCTACTTTGCATGCAAGATAAGCTGTGCAATTCTAAAACAACAAATTGAGATTCTCAATTTAATTGTTCCTATTTTATAATATTGATTAAAAACTCTCCACTGAAGTCAAGGCCTTAATGGTGCTTGGCATTATACAGACTTGTTAAATGAGTGTAACGAAGGCACAACTTGAAACACAGGTAAGCTAGGAATAATTTTTGTTTTCTAGCTAAAGCTCTAGAAAAATTATAAGATAAGGCTAAATAAAGAAATAAATCCTGTATTTTGCAGCCAGCGAGTATACTACTGCAAGGATTTGTTGTTTTTTCTAAATGCAATATTTAGAAAAGACAAATTAAGTCAAGTGAAAGAGAATGTAGCAAAACAGTTTTTTTGTTTTGTTTTGTTTTTTTACTGTCACCCTGTCCATTTGTTCTGCTGTGTGTTATAGAGGCCTTTCATCCAAACTGGCGTGGGAAACTTGGTACACGAGCATAGTATGTCGTGAGTGACTTTGTTGTTTTGCGTATGAAACACTGTGCGTGATGTTAACGCAGGGAGCAGGTTTTGTACAGAACTGGAACTCACATGAGTCAAGAAGTGCTAGATCCATCCATTCATATGCTGCACGGCACTAATGTCCTGACTTCCTATGTGGTTGGAAAGAGAGAAGAAAAACGGGAAAGGTCACATCTGGAAACAAGGAGGTTTCTCGGTGGTAGCCTACTGTCATGCAACTAATAAATGACAATAACGCAGTGCCATCCGCTTGCATTAGCAAGAGTTGCCTGGCTCCTGAAATGCAGCAAAGAGTTAAAAACAGAGCTTTGTTGTTTGTAGATGTTTATGACATGTAGATGTGGCAGTTTTCCAGGAAAATTTGTCTTGTTTGTTTTGGAGCAACCACTGCCATTTGTTCCTTTTGTTATTTGTATTAAAAAAAATGGAATAGTCAGAGATTTAATGAATATAGGTGGGATTTTTCTTGCTGTGTTAGTAATACTACAAAAGTAGCCAAAACCGTTCAGAAGAAGCAATTTTCTCCTCTGTTGGAATTAACCATATCTGAGTTATCAAAAGCGTACATCCAGTACCAATAATCAGTTGCATCTTTGTTTTTAATCAGTGAGTATTTTCTGTGGCTGCTTTGAGGTGAGAATCCAGCACATCTATTGTTTCGTTAAAGCAAAACTAGCACATCTTTTAACATAAATATCAAGTTAATTGCTTGTGTATTCTGAGATGACAGTTAACAATCACTATTTGCATTAATGTGGTTTAAGAAAGTCACACTTTTTGGTAAAAAGGCATGACTTAACTGCCATTGTTTAGCTTTAAAAGCTAGTGGGCCCTGTTAAGTTCATTGTGAAAGACATGGAAAGGCATAAGGAGGTGGAGTTGATGTCTTTTCTAAAATATTAAAGGGTCCGTACAATCAATCAGTGTCTCGGGATGACTTTTGGCAAAGTGTACTACAAGAACTGCGTAACAGCTGGAGTAGCCGCGCTCCCCGTAAGCAGCCATCTTTCCTCTGCTGCCGGGGGTGACTCTCTCCAGATTTGGTCTCTTCCTAGGTAGGGTGGTTTTGAGTTTAAGGAAAAAGAGAATTTTTCTGTTTGTCAAATGAGTGGTACTATTAATGGAAGTTTCTACAGGATATTTATGCCCTTTAAAGATGCATTTCTTTACCTTTTATATAGAAAGAGCTTCTAAGAAAATATTGGCTAAATACTTTTACTGCTGCAGTTTCAAGTGGTGTATCATTCTACATACATAGCCAACAAAGGTTTTTAAAAAGTAAATGTATCTTATGACGTTATGAAGTGATGCATTTAAATGATTGTCCAGCCCATTTTGAGAAGGAAGAGCATAACCCTGTGTCCAGACATAAAAACTGCGAAAGCGGATGCTGAGACATTCCAAGGTACTTGAAAAAAACAAAGAAAAAAATTGACAAAGTTGATCTACTAGCTGTGAAACATGTTGGTGCCTTTTCAAGGTAACATTTCAGCAGTCTAAAACATCGGTGCTTATTGAACATGGTGTTCCCACAAAAGAGAAAACAAATTTAGAAAAGCTAATGCAAAACACTGCAAACACTCAGGGCATTTTTCAGTCACGGATCAATTTAAATTTTGTGTTTTGGACTTTCTTTTTGTTTCAATGATTACTGTGCACTTCAGAAATACAGAATGTTTTAACTCACTTCAAGATCAGAGAGAATGAAGATTTCAGTATATAAGAAATTTAGCTGCTTAGGATTCTTCTAAAACAACCAAAAAAAAAAAATCTGAAGTTACTTGTTAATTAATCCTAAATTTGACCATTGGGAAAAAAATAATTACGAATTTCAGTGTTCTCATTCTCCCTTTGCACATAAAGTCTAGTACAGCCAAAATATTCACCACATTTTCAGAGTGCCTTCCCCCCAAAAATTTGTTGTTTCCTACAGGTGGAGCTCTCTGAAAGGAATCTTCTTTCCTTTGGCTTGGAAATAAGGCAGAAATATCTCAGCAGGGAAGATTTGAAGTTAGTTGTCTTTGTACTTGAACACCCGCTTAATTTTTGTCTGCTTTAATTCTTCAGTCTCCAAAATCCAGCGGTCCCTAGCTTGCCTCTTTGACCTCTCGCTGCCCTCAGACAATCCATCCTGTCCAACAGCAATCCAGAAGAGTTGGACTGAAAGGCAAATACTTAACTGCTGTGGTATGGATGAGAAATTTTCTCTTTGCCTTTTTAAAACGAAGAGACTAGGAAACATAGTGCTTTGAACTCTACTTTATTCACAGAATCATACAATAATTTAAGTTGGACGGGACCTCTGGGGCACGTCTGTTCTCACCTCTCGCTCAGTGCAGAGTCAGTATGGGTTTGCTCAGTTGAGTTTAGAGTATCTGCAAGGACAGAGATTTCACAGCTGACCCCAGCAACCTGTTCCAGTGCTTGACCTCCCTCCCAGCGGAAAAGAATTTCCTTGGGTCTTACCCATGCTGCAACCTGTGCCTATTGCCTCTCATCCCTTCCAGGTACACCTCTGAGAAGAGTCCAGTTATGACTCCTCTGCGCTTGCCCATGAGATGGTTGGGGCAGCAATAACAGCCTTCTCTTCTTAAGGCTGAACTAGGCAATTCCCAGCATTTCCTTGTAGACCATGTGCCGCTCTAGCCCCGTATCATCTGGGTAGCCTCCCACTGCATTTGCTGCAGTATGGCAATGTCTTTCACTTAGTGGGGAGCCCAAAACTGGGCACAGCACTCCAGGCATGGTCCCATGAGCCCCTAATAGGGGGCAGTAATTGCTTGCCGAATACACTTGTTAACACGGCCCAAGAAGTGGTTGATGATCTTTGCTGCAAGGACACACTGCTTCAAGAAAAAAAATATGCGCGTGGATAACTAACTATGAAGGAAAAAGAACATAGTTGAAACATCAGAAAAACAGGATGTGGACCTCTTGGCCTGTTGGTCATTGATTTGAATCTAGTTGAATGTTGTCAAATCATTCTCTAATGTTGGTTAGAGGCAACTTCTTTTGGATGACTCTTTAGTACCATATGTGAAACTAGCAGTTGGTTTGAGATTCCGCATCATCACCATTTCATTACTCTTTGTGTATTTATAACAAATCAGTAGAATGTAAAAGCTGTGTAGACCCTATCAAGGTTGTTAATCCAAATGTAGACTGCCCCTTACTTATTAATGTGCCTAAATACTTAATAAAAAAACCCAAACATTAATGCTATGAAGTACGAGCAGGAATACGAATTCACTATAATTTTATATATGGTATGACCTAGACAACACAGGGTTTCTTTTTATTATTCACTTACGCTCTATTGCAGAAAGTAATTTCTTAGTTTTAATGTCTTACTAGCTTATAAGCAGGGAGATGGGACACACAAATATACTCGTTTGGTTTTATGGTGGAGTTAGAAGGGTCAGTCAGTGAACAGAGAAATAAAGTTCTCATCCGTAAGCATCCTTCTGTTCCCACACGTAGGTCCAGAACCATGAATAGACTATATATGGTTACATGGCCATTGCTCCAAAACTCTCTCTGTATTTTGTTCAATAGCTTTTAACATGAGAGATGGAAGCAGTCCTGAGATCAAAGTCTTGAACTCAGACCAAGATATCATAGAAGGTCGTTGCTGTTCTGGTTTTTGGTTCTGTTCTTGGCTCAGCAAATCTCAGAGGGTTGGGTGGAAGATGTCCCAGCTCCAGCTGTTTGGTGCTTATGGTTGTCTCCTGAACGATAGGAAATGGAAGCTTGAAACCAAGGTGCTGATATAAAACTCTCCTTTCCAGTGGGCAGTCTCTTTTCCAAGAGGCAGTCTTCAAGGAACAATCAATAGCTTCTTGCCATCTATTTGCAGGACATGCCTAGAGCACGTAGGTGCAGAGGGAGATGGTGGAAAGCAGCCTTACTGTTGGAAGGGCTCAGAAAGCATCCCTTTCTCCTCCTCTTGGTTTGCTGCTAAAAGGTGACTGAAGAGATGAAAGTGACAAGAAGGGAAGGAGGAAGCTGGAGAAATAGAGCCCAGGCTCTCACTCAGCAATTTGTCCTCCTGTGTATGTTCAAAGCATTCAGAATGAGAAGCCCTCAGTGCTTCCCTCCTTTCTTTTCTCCCTGTTTTTTCTTTCGCTCTTTCTGTAACTCTTGATCAGAGCCATCCCTCCTTCCAGCCAAAGACTAGGGAATGAGAAGAAATGAAAATAAATTCATTGCAGGTCAAATGGATGAGTTTGGGCTTAGCGCAGATAGAGCAGCTGAATGGAGCAAGGCTCTGGATGTGCTCTGTCCTCAATGCTCAGCCAGGCATCCTTTTTTTCCCAGATGATGATGATGATGTTGCTTTTTCTTAGATTCATAGAGTAACCTTCAGACATAAAACTTTGGGGTTCTGAGCTTCACATGTACCAGGCAAAACTGTCAAGCCTGGCCAATACCTGAATTTATTGAGGAAGACAGAAGGTGCTGAAGGAAAACAGTGTTGGTGTGTTATGGGGGGGCATCACTTCCCATCCGAGTCTTAACTTGGCTGCACTATTCCAAGACTGTTCTTTAAGCTGAATTTAAATAACCAAAACCCAGTTGGTGATTTGTCAGATTCTTGGTACCTTTAGAATGAAGTAGGGCTCTAGCGCCAATGGTCTGAATAAAAGATTAAAAGTTAAAATGCAGTATTCCAGCCTATCTAGTGGTTCAACTGAAGAAAAGTGTGTTGAACCAATCTGTATTTTGACTTGTATTCAGTTTTAATTATTGAATGCCACTCTGAAGAAGTTTGTGGTTTAATGATGGATCAAATTGTTTCTACAAGTGGAAATATGTTTGCACAAAATGATGCCATATAAGTAGAGACCAGAAGAGCACATTCCTTTATTTAGAAGAAATTAATGAGGGAGCGTAGTTAAAGTTTATAAAGTAATAAATAGAAGCAGCTCATTTTGCTTTTCTCTATTTGCCTCAAAAATTAGCGGCTCCTATCCAAATGAAATTAAAAAATAAGCATCTAAACTGGATACATGGAATTTTTTTTTAATGTACTTAGTTTGTGAAGTTCATTACAAAAAATCATTGAAGCTCAAAAATTGAGAACGAGCGTGAAAAAGTGTAACTGTGTAATACAAGTGACAGTACAGCTAAAGGCTTAAATTAGGGGGGTTTGCATACAGCAGCGCTACTGAAGCCTGGTTTCCTGTGGAGTTATATCCTGTATTTCTCTAATAATTATCCGACCACAAGAAGCCCAGTTTGTACTCTTCCCCCCAAAACCTTCTTTTACAACCCCAGCTGAGATAGAGGTCGCGTGCAGTCTGGTTAATCTGGACTGGTTTGCCCTCAGTGCACGCTTATTTGAATTGCCCAGCTGATTCTGCAAATGGAATATAAAACACGTAAGTTTTTAAGGATTATAAATCGTTCATTACGTAGGATGGTCTCTAACTGAAGAGCTGAGGAAGGAGATCGCCCTGTGAGCAATAATTTCTCATTTTGAGGTTCCTTGAACTTTTGCTTGGAAACATTGAATAGCAGATTAGTTGGATTTTTGTATAGTGACTCCTCTGCACATAGTTTGACATGAGCTTTGCAATTGTTTTGGCTTCAAGGCACTACATGTGTCTAAAGGCTTACACAAGACAAGCGTGTAAATGGATTGTGTCCCTGCATTAGAATTCTCCCCCTTTCCAGATTTTGGTGTTACAAGTCAGAGTACATCTATGCAATCATATGTGCTTAAGCTAAGCTCCTCTCATCTTTGACCAGTTTGAAGACTATTTAGGAGCTATTTTCTTTCCTATTTACATCTCAATATGTACTTGCATGAGTATTACCAGGTACGCTAAACCTTTTTAATGAGCTTTAGCAAATCAGCAGAGTTTGCTTCAAGATGCGTGGGTTCTACCATCTCGCAAAGTTGTGCCTCAAGGAAGGGGGAAGAAACACGTTTTCACACTGTCAGTGTACCGTACCTCATCTCACCTATCCCCGCCTTTGCTGTAGAGCTGTGGTTATATGGCTGATTCCCATTCGTTCGAAGACGTGTTGAATTAACTGTGCAATGCATTTATGCCTCAGGGCAAGTTCCTTTCCAGCACACAGTGCGGGAAGATTCGAACTGAAGTGGAGAATAAAATTTTTATGAACTGGGACTGGAACACTCAAGTGCTGTAATATGCTTTCAGCTAATTTCATCTTTAAATACAAATAACGAACCCACTTTGGTTTGTATTCAGATAAGAGATGTCATTCATTCTGTATGAATGCAAGTATCTGTAAAAATGGGTGACTAACAATTTGGTCATGGCTTAGATATTTTTTACGGGGTTTAAACTAGATAGATAAGGTTATACTGAGGCTTTTGTAAATGAATTGGGGCATTGGGCTGTGTATTGGAGGAAAACATAATTTATAAACCACTGTATAATTAGTTACTGTAGATAATCTGTGTTCAAGAAAAGCCCTTTTTTAAAAAGCTGATACAACGATGTAACCCATCTATGAAAGCCAGGTGGGACACATTAAAGATGATGAAATGCTGTCATGCTTTTTGGGATAATCAAATCCCAAAGATCCACCTGGCCTTGGTTCCCAGGCTCTGGCATGAGGCATCAGGCTGGAGTTGATCTGGGGACACCTGTGTTTTAGGGTGGAAAAACATAACAGTGTTTCATGACAGTCTCATGATGCTGTCCAGGAAAAAATAATAATTTTTTAAAAGCCCTTAATAAATGTGATTACTATTTAGAGCTTCAGCTAAATCGAGGTACTGGGAAAAAACAACATGTTTTGTTTGACATATTTGTTCGTGTTATTTCATAGCGATTTAACCTGTCATTTACCCAAGCTTTTTAGGTGCCAAATCTTGCCAGCAGCTTGCTATGAAATATCTCTTATTCCATGAAAATATTTTCTTTCTCATATGAGGTATCTCTGAACCATTGTCAAATTCCCTAGTGTTACTGAGAAGATTGAGTTTGTGTGGATATAGCTCAGTAAGATAAAGTTTAACACATCCCATTTTACTGACAGAATTTGCTTTTGTCCACTGTAGCAAATGTAATCATATGGTATATAAATAGAGTTCAACGCGTGTCACCCTGTGCCTGTTTCCAAAAACAGGGGGTGGAATCAGTATTC
>VWZL01003401.1:1255356-1265356 GCA_013396915.1 Stercorarius parasiticus | reverse complement strand
GGAAACAAAGAACGGCACCTTCCCCTTCACCTCCTGCAGGGCAGTTGCTTTCCACCTTGTTACAGTGAACATCCCTGGGTAATCAGAATGCTTACGTTGGTGTGTCTCAAGAATCTGCATCCAGCTTTTCCTAAGGTTAACTATTTAGGAATATCACGCAGGGGTGTACCCTGAGGCAGTGTGGTCATGGGTGGCAAGGTGCATGAGAGAATATGGGCAGGTACCTAGAAGAGTTTTCACCTCCAATGGTGTGGGACTTGACCCCCAGAGAAGTGCAGGATCCTTATAAAGTGACAGAACATTTGAGAAAAGGATACCCTGGCCATGCTAAAGGGACACAGCTTCTCACACCGTGCTGAGCCTGTCCTATGCCTGCTGAGCATTGTGCCGCACCCTCAAGGGGGAGAGGGGGGGCCTCTGGATCTGAAGACACAAACGGGTACTGTGGCTAAGCCAGACACTGAACTCTCAACTATATCAGTTGGTCCTATAGTCAAGAAGAAACAACGGAAGGAGAAGTCAACTTGTTCAGTCAGGGAGGAAGAAGCTTTTCCTAAGAGGGAGAAAGATGAGGAGCTGGAGAGGCAGCCGGTTGTGCAGCAGAGCAGTCACAAGAACAGGAAGGGAAAGATACAGAAATCATAAACGAGCCAGAAACCACCCGCTCCCTATCTAAGCGAGCTGTGAGATACGCGCAAAGATTAGAGCCATCAACCTGGTGAGCTAATTGTCCACTAGTTGCTCCAGTGTTGGGATACTGGGGCCAACAGTTAGGGATTAGAGGGCAAGGAAGCCCAGCAGCTAGGAGCCCTCACGAGGGACTGGGGCATCAGTGAAGGGATTGGAAAAGGGCAACAGTCAGCAGGTCTTGTCAAGCATGAAGGAAACGCATCCCCTCAAGGAAGAACTTATAACTGTCGAAGCAAGTGGACAACCACTGAGAGTGGTATCCAGTATCCAAGGGACTTAGCAGTGGTAGAGGTAATCTGCAGCAGCCTGAACAACAACCAGGCATCTAAAGACCCAGATGAAGTCCAGTGCATGCGGTCCGTGTGGTGGAAGTTTGTATGGAGTGCACCGTAATCATATGCCAGCACCCTGGTGCTAATGAGTTGGCCAGACAGCAAGGCCCCAGTTGTGGGTAGATTTGAGAATCTCTCATCCACCCCAACACTACAGGCCTGTGTCTTGGTTGGGGAGAGACTGTCCCAACAGTTCCTGCTATTTAAAGACAGCATGTCCTCCTCCTCACCCGTGCCAGCCATCATCTCAACTATCAAGTCAGCTGTTCTCTGCTCAAGCGGAAGGGTACCATGGGCACATTTGCGTGCCACCCTGTGGTTCTGTCCATACAACCACGAGGAGGACGTGAATAGGTGGGATGGTGAACCCACCTCAAACCTAGAAGCTGGGGTATGTGAATCGTGAGGAAAAACAGTGCCCAAAAAGGGTCCATACAGGAAAATAACTGCTCCAGTTGCTTTCCCAGGCAGAGTAGAAGGGCTGATCCAATGACCCAAATAAGGAACTTCTGGTTTGCAGTTTCAATAATCAAGTAATGAATACTCCAAGCAGGAATTGAGGGGCCCTGCCTCCGCCCAGTCAGAGAAAAGGGACAACCAGATTTATTGGACTGCCTGGATTTGGTGACCTTGCACACCCCATCAGCTGACTGTGCTTCTCCTAATGTAACCCAGCACGTGCCTTGCCTTATTTGCAATAAACAGTGCACAAGTGGTCCATATTTGACTTAGCATCCAACTTGATAAAAGTTGCTAAAAGACTGAAAAGCTCTTTTCAGTTTAATGGAAACATGACGGAAGCATTCTCTGGAGTGGCTGGGGAGGGCTCCTTGCCCCAAGCAGTGTTAAAGATGCCAGACCAGCCTCCTCAGGGGTAAACCTGCCAGTGAAATCTTTCTGTTGCTTTTTCTTCTGAGCAGATGATAGGGTTTGAATTTTCATAGATGCAAAAGGCTAACTCAAGCAACTGTGTCACGCTGCAGATGTTATCAAGGAAGTGGCTTCTAGGTCAGATAAGTAGCTGTCACTGCTCTCATCAACTACTTCAGTCGCACAGAAAAGTGAGGCACCGAACTTTTTTTTTTATTCTTTGTAGTCTTCAAAGTACTTTTACCTGCACAGTGTCTTATGAAAAATAAAGAGCTAAAGCTTTTCAGTCTCTCAAAGCAGTTCAAAGGAAAGAATATTTCCAGTTCTGGAAGTCACCTTTCTGACGGTCTTTGCATAAATTATCTTTTTTTTTTCTTTCAAAAACCAATCCCTAAAATGCATTAATTATTTACATAATTAGCATTCACATGTTTCTCTTTTAGGGTAAACCTGTTTTTCTAAAGCTGAGAGAAAGTAGCCATTAAGCTAAAATTCTCATAGCAAGTTGGCAAATGCCTTTAAAATGACCCAAAAGATAAAGCAAAATGCTTGCTGTAAGTTGTGAGGGGGAGAAGAGGGTGACAAGCAAATTGGCAATCGATGCACCAAAGCTTCATGCAACCACCTTTGTCCGCATCTTCAGGCGTTTGTGCTTGTGCGTGACCGTGACTCTTCCCGCAGTCCCCGGCGTCGTTGCCAAATCCACAGCCGCCGCCGCCACCAGGCAGAGGAATGCTCTGGCTCCCCCATGTGTAGGAGATTCGTTCTCTGCAACGCTTGGAGCTGACTTTTAATCCTTTCCTATTTGCAAAAATGCTTTTGTCTCCTGAGGAAAAGGAATCTTTTTCTCCAAAATAGAAACAGCGACAAGACAACTTAGTAAACTGGAAAGCAGGATTATACCGACTTTACATGATGAAATGGCAAGTCTATCTGCAGTAGAAAACAGGGGTCGTATCATACAAGAATGTTGCTCTTGGCTAATAGTGACAAGCAGGTGTCCCACGGATAACTAAAGCAATAGTGCTCAGATTTGTCTGTTTCATAATAAATTTATTTATAAAATTCAATTTGAGGCATATTTTTGGTAGGATTGTATAGGAGAACTTCAATTTTGCAGCAATATTATATAAAATTTTGCTTTAAAATTTCCTTCTTTACCCTATTCCACTTTGTCTTCCTCCCTTCACCCCTTCCCCCAAATATCAAAGACTAAAAATACTCTGCTTTATTATTAGAACAAGGCTCAACATTTTTGGTTTTAAAATTGTACACAAAAGTGAGTATTCTGCTTGCACCAAAAAATGTATCTTAAAACTAGACCTATTTTTATGCCTTCAACGTTTACAGCAAATGACTTGCATCAACTGCAAGGTTCAAATTTTAGCAGTTATTAAATGTCAAATTATGAAAATTAAATGTTATGTAGAAGTAATTAGAAAAATCTAAAACAAGTAGTGATAGGTTAGATTACTCTTTCTTTCCTCCAGAAAAACACACAAACACTCATTTGAAAACGCTTTACTCTCTGCAGAGGAGTGTGATGCTTTCTATATGTGACCGGCTTCTCCAAAACAGCATGTGATTAGGAAATGAAGCATTTTTCCCTCTTGGCTAGTTTTGATGAAAGCTCTCCAACTTGCACATTGTGTTTGAACACTTCTTCATTCATAGCATGTGCCCATCGAAAACTGTTTTCTGTTCGCAGCGTTTCAGCTGTACTATTTATAAGCTAGTTGAACAATGCTAACTAGAGGCAGTAAAAGGTGTGTATTTCATATGCAAATCACTAGCAATAATTTTCTACAATTACACTTAGTTGCTTGCATCATTATTTTCAGCACCAACATTAAAAAATGGGTTTAGCAAGAGAACTTCACAGAAAAAATGTCTGTATTGGTAAGACTAATTTTTAATTTTTTTAACAGTTTTGTTGCTTTTGCCAACCTATGGAAGTTAATATCTTAACATTTTATATCAATGTACAAAAACTATGAATATCCCTCTGCTCAGATGCTGTATGCCCACAAGCTATAGATGGCTTTTAGATGTGCATATGCTAATATATCTTTGCAGGAAAATAAACAGGAATTAAACATCTAGTATTTCTTAAAGGCTGCTGCTGCTAAAAATGGTCACATTGCTAATGACTGAAAGTATTTCTTATATAAACTTTTATGAAAAGTAATTGTTTTCAATCACATTCTATTGTGGTAATAACCACTAAGCAGGTGGTTTTTTTCTGTCCTTCTTGTAAACCCAGGTCCCCACACCTACAATTTTTATTAAAAAATCAGTCCAGATTAAATTTTCCCAGTTTCAAAGGCAAATTTCTGTTGGATAAAAGGCATCCACTTTTTAAATATGTGATTGTTCTCAACGTAGGGTATGGCTGGGTTATACAAGGTGGGTTAAAGCATCTAGTAGCCATAAACCAGATCCATGTTAATGCAAATTCAGAAGGGAAGGTTCCCATCTACCCAAAGAGCAAAGTTCAGGAGTAGCTTCCCAATAGCAGTGAGGATAAAGGCTCAAAAGGGAAAATCACTAGCTGCTTCTAAGACAGTGACTTATTTGTGAAAGGGATTGTAGAAGATAACTGGCATGATAGAAGCAGCTGGGATTCAAAAAACATAGAAAGGCTGTTTCAGGTTCTGAAACAAAGAGGATTCCTTCCATAAGGATTTCTACAATCTGAATACTGCTTCTTCCATTTAAAAAAAAGAGAAGTGTTTACATAGAAAAAAAATATACCAAATCAGACAGGTGAGTTCTCAAAGAAAAACCTAGTTTTCTACGTTGCTTACCAAATTATTTTTTTTAATATTGTTGCAAATATTTGAACTTACCTATCTTAATGAAGTATGAGACTCTGCAACAGGACCAACGGGCAGGATATGGAACTGAGTGTTAAGCGCATAAACAAGAGTGTGCTGTTTGCACTTGATGGGGAGATATGGACATCTTTGAGAGAAAGGACTTTTCAGGCTACATTTACCTCTTTTGGACCTAACACAGAATTTTGACAGGCAGACCTTTATGGGATAAATGTTTGATCATTCTGAGTTAGTTATGGTGTAGATAATACAATGACTGTGCATTAAGTGAGCATTGCTTCTTTTTAAATGCAAAGCGGTGAGATAGTATACAATGGTGTAGTTCTTGGCTGAACTAACATAGACTAAAGAGAACTGCGATTTCATTGCCAAGAGATTAAAAGAGGCTTATGTTTCCAAGAGTGAAATTGCTCAGATTTGTCAGTTTTTAAGCAGTTATGGATGCAAGTATAAGTAAACTCCTGCAGCACAGAAAGAGATTTGCGGTTGCTCACTGGGTTAGTTACTCTATTCTTGAAGCTCCTTTACATTTGTTCTACTCCATCTTTCACTCCAGCTTTGATCTGATTTTTATTTTTAGCTTTTATATCAAATTCTCCTTCCTTTGGTGCTCAACTGTTACATATCTGCTGTCTTGCCAGTACACTCTGGTGCTACTTCAGGCTAGAAAAGGCTTTTTTTATAATCAATGTTCATTTCATCGAAACTTTTTTTCTGTGAGCTAAACTCAGAGTGTAAGATTTCCAACCCACGTGCACTTGGAGATGAACCAGATTGTTTTTCAAATCCAAAGATGCTGTGTGGATTCTCTATTTTGATATCCTTGATTCAGCAAGCAATACAGTTACAATTATTACTTCTTCATGAAGTCTAGCTAAATAGCAATTTTGAGAAGTTTCCAAGAGCAGCTATCATTGTACCTAAGAACAAGATGCAGTGCTGTTATGAAATTAAACAGAGTATCATGTAACAATTTTGTTTCTGAGAAAAAAACCCTGCAATTGTATTAACTGGCACCCTAAACCAGTGTTTCCCAACCAGTGTAGCATGTTGCTGGCAGAACCCTCCAACACTGCTTGCAGCCATAGGAAGTTTAAAAATACAAATGAAGTTCAGGTGTCTGCCACTGTTCTTTTCTGCCTGGGTTATAGCAACGTATGGATATTGCCTGCAGCATGTTACTTGTTCAGTATTGTTGCTGTGGGCCAACAGAGCTTCTAAATATTACTGTGCAATGTTTCCATACATGTCCTTTCAGTCTGATTGGCAGTGAAAAGCATTAAGGTATGTGAAGTTGTTATTATGTTGCCTTATCTGCCAGTAAATATTTCATTTTTTATAAACTTTGGATTGCAGACCACATTTTACTGCAGGTCAGGGGAGTTATTTGGACTGATTTTTTAAATAGTGCCTTTCAGATTCTCTGAAAGTCCTAAAAATCACTTTGGTTTTTCATTTTAATCCAAGGTGCAGGATTTCAAAACCTGTGTGCTTGCTTTTTTTTTTTTTTTTTGGCAAACCTATTCAGTCTCTTTGAAGTTTACTTATATCAAATACACACCTAAATAATTCAAGGTGAATTCCAAGCTGCCTGATTTAAGTACCTGCCCAATTTCGGTGAGTCAGTGCCTGACTCCTGACATCGCACACACAGTGTAAGAAGTTCAGCTGGACACCCGCCACGGGGACAGGGGGCCAGCCTACCTGACTTCCCTCTTGAGGGCAATCCAGCCTATTTGATCCAACCTGTTTGAACCCCGGCAATCAGCCTCCATCCACTCGACAATCCCCAGGACAAAGCGCCCACCCAGCAGCAGCTTTCAAACTGCACTCAGGTGAAGAAATTGTGCCTGTATTCCAGAAGACAGCTGCTGGGCTCTGGGCTGCCTTGCAAGAGGGGGCCCCACCTCTTGCAAAATATCTAAAATACATGGTGTGGCCAGCAACACAGGAATCACTAAAAGTCATCATGAGAGCAGGCAGAAGGAAGCCTGTCTTGGGGGGCCTTGTCTTTTTAGGCAAGGGGCTTGTTTTCCTATTAGGGTCTTAACGTAAAATGCATATTAAGTTGCAAGGAACTGGATCTGCACACAGGAGCATACTCACCGCTAAGGCTGTTTCTCATCTGCTTTCTTTCTGGACTCCATGACTCTTGCGTCTGGCTGCAAGGTGGCCTAGTTTCAAGATGTGTGGCAGAGAAAAGTGATAGACGATGTACTGGTACCACAGCAATAATTTTTACAGAATCAAACCGCCAAAATTAGTTGGTGCCCAAAGTGCTTTTGACATCGCATGCCGTGTCTCTGCCTACTGAGTGCCGTAGGCTATTCCAAGGATCTACAAGCAGCTTTGCTGAAGGTTCTGGAGTGGGATTCTTGCTTATGCCAAATGTATGCAGCTCACAGGAAGCAAAAAGGCCTCTAAATTCAGGATCGTTCTTCTGCTCCATGTCTCTGTACCCACCTCCAGCATACCGAGCTGTTGACTCCCAGCTCAGGGCCTGCCACAGCAACAGCACTGCCAGCACTGACGCCTCCCTGCCAGCCAATGATGTCCAGGGGAATCCCTCGCTGACTCCATCCTCTGAACTGACACAGCCAGGGCCTTCTCTGGCACCTTACAGTTTCTAAGGGTAAACATCTACGGAGGCTCCATAGTCCATCCTTATAAAACTCCATACAACTGCAAACAGTGCTCTGAGCACATATTTTGTTGGTAGTGACAGCTGAAGTCTAGTTTCAGTTTGGTCAAGTGAGAAATGGCCCATTGTACTCAAGAGCAATGGTGTTTTTTTCCTAAAGATTTCTCTTGCTGGAGCACCACAACTCTCCTCCCCAGTGACCTGGAATTTTCCAGAGATTGCCGCAGTGTCACTGAGTGGCTTTTGAGCCAAAGGCATGAAGTGGGGGAAAAAATGAACATTTGAATAAATGACTTGTGTAGCACAAGTTCAAATGGTGAAAAAACTGGGACTTGTCTGGCTGGGAAGCCAATCTAAGCTTGCTACCTGCATTGCCTGGAGACAACTTCGCTCACTCACTTTTCAATGAACGCTGTTATTGCAACAATATGCTCATGCTTCTTTATGCTTAGCTGAGGCCCTTCAGGTCTCCTCCTGGGCTTGGGTCCCTAGTAGCTACAATGCCTGGGGCCAGCACTATAGAGCAGAAATGAGGTGGAGTTCAAACCGGCAAGTATTTTCTCAAGGGCTCTGAAATTGAGTTTGGGATTCCACCGGCTTGCTCTTGCCTTATGGTTGCCTTTCCTTAATCCGGCTAAGTAGAGCATTCAAGTAAAATCCACTGCTGAGATCTGGCACTACTTAGCAGCTGGGCCAGGTGTTAAAACACAGTACCCTTTAAGTAAACCTTCAATTAGCCTTACAACGAAGGGAGAGGGCAAATCATACTGTAAACTTTAGTCTTCATCGTGCTAACAGACTCAAAAAAGTTATTGGGAAGTGCTCCTTCTCTCTGTGAAGAGTGAATGAATTGCTAACTGCAGAACACTTGTCTTGTTAAAATGTATCCTTCATTCAAGTGATTCATCAGAGGAGTTATAATGCTGGGAGTTCCTGCTTTTAAGGGCTCCTTTAAACAGCTGTCTATTAATAACTATAACAAAAAGAGCAGTCAAAGTTAAAATCAACAAACTATTATCTGTTAGGATTATTCATGGAATATGATACTGTAAACATGCCAAAAGCCCTAAATTCTAAATTTAGAAGAGCAACATAAGTGGAAGAACAAAATTTTAGAGAACTGCTTCTAAAGGAAGCGCCGAAAATCTGAAATGGTGAGGATTTTTTTATTTTAAGAGCCACTCTTTGTATTGTTCAGTTCTAAGGAAATAGGAAGCATCTAGGGAAAGTGCTGAGTTATTTACGAGGCAGAAGATTTATCTGAGATTTTTTTTCCCCAGTTATTTCTCAATTGACTTTTACTTAAAAAAAAAAAAAGTAGGCTTCTTATAGTGAAATGCAATTTCAGAGATAACAAAAGATTTATCTGCTGAATTCCCAGCAGTGCTCAGAGCTCATGTGTTCTACCTGCATATTTACTTGCCACTTGCCTGGAGTGTACTTGCCTTGCTACTTCTATCTGATAACGTCCTTTGTGCTGGAATCCATCACCCTTCATGGCAGGATCCATCCTCACCTATTTATTTTATAATAAACACCTTTTATAAACACCTTTAGACTTAACTCCTTTGACTCTGGGAAATATGAAACAATTACAATGTAATTCGAGATCTTGGCTGTGTGCTTTTATTAAAAGGCAAAATGAATCTATTCAATCAGAATGGCAGCACCAGCTGAGTTTATTGTGTACATAAAACATTTCATGAAAAGCTGTCAACTTGGATATGTTGCTAATTTCAGAGTCGTTACATATAGCCAAAAAATATAATTGCCATAAATGGCCATAGGTTACAAAACCGGACTTCCCTCTCCCACATTTATATGGGGTATTTTTAATCTTTGGGAAATTTGTTTTTCTACAAGCTGTTAGTAGAAAGGGCACGCATGTACAACTTGCCAGACTAATGTAATGTCTTATGTGCTCCTGTCAAATTCAGGGAAGATAAAATCTACACGGATACTTAATTAAAAAAGAATGCCATCTCTGCTTTATAAATCATTGCTGCCATCCACCCCCCAAAATGCGAAGCGTGGAAACGGCCTCTTGTTAAAACGGTGCAGGAAAAGAGCATAAACTCCTTAAGCTTGGATGTGAACTAAACCAACATAACTGAATTAACTTTTTTTAAGTATAGGCTTAAGCCTAAAATGGCACCAAACCTTTCCTACTTGGCAGTAAGCGCAGAAATCCACGTTGAGGATTGCGAGACGAAGGCAGGCAGCGCTTCCACGGGTGCCGCCAGCCTGCCGCGGCAGTGCGGCCAGCGCCGGCAGCTCCCGCCGCCAGCCCGACCGGCCGGGCTGGTGGCTACGCAGGGGCTGCGTGCCCGTGTCACAGCCGGTCGCTGCGGGAGGCTTCTCCTCGCGTTCCCCCGCGCACCGCCCGGGCTGACCCACGGGCATTAACGGCGTGGGGATTTATTCACCAGCTCCACCGCCCACGCGCGGCGCCAGGCCAGCCGCGGACAGGGGCTGGGGAGCCGCCGGGCAGCCCCTCCGCCCGCCTGGAGCCCGCCGCTGCCCCGGCTGCCCCCCAGTCCGGCGGTGGGGCGGCCCGAGCGGCAGCGAGACGCGAGTGGGTCTGTGGGCAGTGCCTGTTTCCCTCAGGCCGCAGAGAGGAGCGAGCGGGC
>VWZL01003401.1:1225424-1254047 GCA_013396915.1 Stercorarius parasiticus | reverse complement strand
GGGGTCAGGCCCCTGCCCGCTGAGGACGGTGTCCGGGGCATCGAGCCGGTGGTTCTGTGGTCACTCGTGCGGGTCCTCGGCGGGTCGTGCGCCGCCGGGAGCGGAGCAGTCGGTGGGGAACCGTCCGCCCCTGCCCATATGGCCGGGTGCCTCTACCCTACTTTCCCTTGCGGTGCGTCCGCGCAGCCCTTTGTCAACAGAAGGGAACAAACTCTGGAGCGGCGGCAGGCGAGCCGGCGGCGGGCCAGCGGCCATGTGACGGCCGCCACACAGCCTTGACGCAGCCCCAGAGCTCTGGGGCTGAAGTGCGGGGTAGCGCCTGTAGCTGCCACCCTTAAAAAAACAGCGTATGCCCGACCCCTGGGGCAGAGACGTTTAAACAGGGGGAGGAAAAACGCTTTTCTCTGCTTCTGGTTGATACCTAGTCACCGGATTATGAATTTACGTGAATGATTACATCTAATAAAACAAATAGTTGCCAAGATATGTTGGTACATTTTCCTCTTCTCTCCTGCTAAATCAAACTCAGCATTGGACCAACCACACTTTTTATCTTTGCTAAGTACTTTCATAGCTTAGGTAAGTCCAGCGTGTAAAAAAAAAAAAGGAAAGCTGATTGCAGTTTGGATGAGATTTTACATCGTCTGTACAAAGTTCAGCTGGAACAGTATTTTAAAATGCAAGCAAAGAACGAGGGGAAAGAGAATAAAGCATTGAGGAAAACAAAATGTTCCTAATAGACGGAAGGGGGGGGGGGAACACCTAATTGAAGCAAAACAAAATTGTCGTATTAACTCTGGAAATAAACTAGGTTAGTGTTTTGCTGGCCAGTGCAAGACTAAATTGGTGTTTGATAAAATACAGGGGACAGGTTGAGAAAACTTCAGCTTTAGGCAACTTGTGGGAAAACTGAGAAGAGTTATTTAATTATTTTAATTTTTTTTTTTTTAAATTTAAACTGCATCTGCAGATGTAAGTAAAATGAAATTAAAAAAGACCCAAACTGAGAACATTCCCTGTAAGTCCTACTGGCAAAATGCCCTTGTTGCAAGGCTGGCTTCAGTGGAGACTTGAGGCTTCCTGTCCTCCTCCTCAGGGCAGCAGAGGAGGTTTTCAAACTATGTTAAGTATAGGGATTTCAGTGTCTGTAAGGGTAATGCTTCCAACAACATCTGCTGGTTCTTTTAAAAATATTTTTTCATAATTTTAGACTTGTTATACATGTATTTATAGTCGGAACATGATTGTAATGTTGGAATACTGTTTTCTAAGGTATTTAATATTTCAAGTATTAGTACTGGATAGCAATAATAAATTTTACTCAAGAACTCCACTCTTGGGTCACTAGCAGCCCCCTACTATCTCAAAATTGATAGAATAGAAAACATCTGCTTTTAGTATTCTTTATATTGTCTACTTGCGTTTTGCTCACTGAGTTAACTGAGGCAACATTCTTGTTTCATAGTTTCTTCAAGATGGGTAGTTAATTTGAAATCAACTATCTTTTTTTTTTTTAATTAAAGTGGTTTCAAGTATCAGACTTCTTCAACCTGCTGCCTTTTCAAGTAGCTTCGCGAGCCTTTTCAAAATTTTTCCTCAGAAAAGTCACAAGTTATAAGGAAACCTACCTAAATATATACAAAGTACAGTCAGGTGGACAAGTCAAACAGTACAGATTTCCTCCTCCCTCCCCAGTTTCTGTCTGTTATAATAGTTTTAGATGTAATTTGTAACATTAGGAAGTTACCTTGTTTCAGGCAGTATACCGACAGTGACCCTTTCTAGTTACTTGCTTGTTCTGAGCATCATGCCAGTAAGTGTGGTGATGAGGTTTTCAGCAATAGAAGGATAATTAAATAGAAAATAAAAATATTTATGAAAATGCAAAAAAGTCCAGGGAAAAAAAATTGCATTGTGTTGATTTTTTGAGAAGTCTTGCAAATCGCTGGTTCATGGAACTCAACAGAAAGCAAACATTGCCTTTAAGAAACACATTTTACGGCTCAATTTTGGAGCGGTATTTATGTGTAATTCTGTTGAATTGAATTTGAGCAGCATTGTTTTTTACAAATTGGAGGAATCAAATGTACCCCGAGGATAATTGCAATACTGAAATTATTGAACCCAGTGCTACGGCCAGGAAGTAAAAGATGCAGATTACTTGGCTCCCAAAGCAGAACCCAGAATTCTTAGTTCTCTCTCTAGGTTTGCTGCTGCAGCCCAGCAGGAGAGCTTTTCAAGAGGCAGCCTGGAAAGCCACACGTGCCCCAGGCAGGAGGCAGCTCCTGGGCAGCCTGCGCAGGGGCGCCTGCCTTCGGTCCTGTCTCCTGCTGGGGCTGCAGGGCTGCGTGTCGAGAACGGGTGCTTGCTCTCGTTATTTCAAAGTGTTATGCAGGAATTGTTCTTCTAAAATTTCATGAGGGACAGTATTTCGCACAGTCAGTGGGTGGTTAGAGCAGCCCTCGGCTCACCTGCTGCACAGGACAGGACTATTTCCACCTACCCACACCTGCTTTCGAGATTGTGGGCTTCCCATGGGAAGCATCCATTGCTTTCTGTGTTTTATCCAGTGCATGTTTCATGTGAAATAGAGAGACCCAGAGACAGGGAGCAGGACCTCAGACACTTGACTGTCCAGTGAGCGCCTTAACTACTTGATGAGGCTCAGTATATATACGATAGTTTTGGTTGTCTCTGGGCAAACCACGTTCTAGTTATGTGGCGTAATAAATACCATTGTCATTTAGTGATGAAGTCCTATTACTGGAAGGCATGTGTAAGAGGAGGTGCTACTTTTGGCTGTTAAATGCCAGGTCAATGTACAGATCTTCCTAATTTAGCCAATGTTAGCTCCTTAGAAGGAGGTATTGGTTTTTTGGCTTTTTTGATATTCACATCATTTATTTAGCTTTGCTAGGTTACCTGTGCTTTAAGAGGAGCATTGTATCTCTCACTGCATGTGGAAAACAAGGAAATTGGGCAGCTTATTCCACATATGCTATTAAACACATTTTAATGTTGCTAGCAAACACACGTAACTTATCTTTTGACCAAAATGTAAAGGACAAATCATCAGAAGCAAACAACACTCAAGTAGAATACTTTTCATTGAAGCCTCTGAGTTTTATATATGAAGCAATGTACCACCATGAGGTTTTAAAAGGAATAAACATCTTATAATACACAATATCTAAACCTCTGTATTTCTAATAACATTCTTATAATCAATAGTGAGGAATTAGAGAAGAAATAGTGAAGAATTCCTGCCAACCTACATGAAGATGCGAAAATATTAGTGGGATGGTGTGCATTCAAGAAGCAGCATCTACACATTTACCATGCATTAATGAACTGAACAGTAGTGTGTTATGCAAACATTTAAATTAATAATGGCAAACTTCTACAAAACTGATAACAGGCATTCTTGTTATATTAGGGTATATTAGTTAAGATAATGATTCATTTACATTTGTAATTATAATTAACAAGTGTTATGAAATCAGACTTGCTTTCCACATACAGCATGTGTGCACTTTTATACCTTTCTACATGGTTTTTGTGCCTTTTTTTTCAGTTGTCGGAACTTAGGTGTGGGACTTTGAAGAGTAAAGAGTTATATTGTTTAGTTATGAACAGCAGAATAACAGTATTTTTTTCTGGTGGACTTTTTATGTTTGTTTTTTTAAGTCAGAACTTGCAAGTCATCAATCAGGCTTTCTTTAGGAATGTTTGCAAAGGCAGAGAACTGCCTTGGTCTTACATTATCAGCCAGATCTTTTCCCTTTGCCTTGCACTTTTACAACAGTCACAAGCATAAGACAGGTAGGGAAAGCATCCTCCAAGGCCAACACATGAGTAATTGTTAGGTGGTAAATAGGAGGATGAGAATGCGCATGGTGGCATGGTTTAACTTAGGCTTATGATTCAATTCTGGTTTATATATCAACAACTAGGTAGGTACACTTTTATGCTACTTTTTAGTAGCATTCTGCATTATACTAGATGATAAGAGACTGAAATACATTTAGAGTATGATTTGCAATTTGCTCCCTTACTCATGAAATCTTTTGTACCTAAGTTCTTTAAATCCTTAAGGTTTCAGTGCATATTTCGGGTAGGCACATTTTTAGTGATACATGCTTTGGAACTCAGAGCTTTGGGCTGTGCACTGAGCTTCCCTGTTAGCCACCCTTAATACCGTTTCAATGTTGAATGTTGTTAGCAAAATGTTACAATGATACAATTGAGTTTCATAACCTGGTGAGTCTTTTGAATAGAGGCATGTGTCTAAGTGATGCCAATGGAAGTAGGGGGCGTTGAGTCCCTTCATCGACCTGTCTCGTTCCTTGTCTAACCTGATGAGAAGAAGGGAGAGCCGGATCTGTGGGAAGGGTATTTGGGCAATAGTGACAGCCAAGATGTGCTGGGAGCCCCCTCTTCTTTCCCTGCCCCCTCATGCCCTGTCCCACCGCTCCTCTTCCCAGTTGCCCTCCAGCATGCCATAACCTGGTGATTAGATCACTCTTGTCTATGCTGCAAAATAAAGATCAGGAAAGTCAAAAAAAAAAAAAAAGAAGAAGAAATAAAGAAAGAAAACAGGTTTTCTGGCTCCCAAATACCTATTTAAGCATTGTGCCATTCGTAAGTGAAATATCCTGCACTTATTTATGACTCTACGAGAGTCCCAAAGTACTGAGTGTATTCTGAAAATGGGTGTTGAATGTGAGCCAGCAGACCAGATGCAGAGGAGTTCTTAGTGCAGCAGTCCCAGCAGAGCTCAAAAGGTTTTGTGTATGTGGTCAACTGGAAACCTGGTATCTAGAATTTATAGCCACCTACAAGTTTAGCTGGTTGCTGAGTGGGATTTCTGAATCTTGCTGCAAATCACAAGATAACAAATCGAACACGCTTAGATTGGTGTCTAGAGTTAGACTGTAATGCATATTGAATTTATTTGAAGTAGCTTAACTTGAAACAGGACACAGTGCTGTATATCGCGTTCATTCTCTGCAAATAGGCTCACTGTACATTAGTTTAAAAAGAATAGTATCGTCGTTTGCATGATTGCAAATCTAGGTATTTGTATTCACTTTTCTTAGAAGAATGAAGCTTTACTAACCTTAAGAAAACTGTCTTTTTTGGTTGATCTTTTTTAACTGTTTCGGAAGTGTCAGGATGTGTGGGTGAGTCTGGAGGACTGAGCCAAAAGGAATGTTTGTGTCTTCCCAGGTGAGTGCTGGCATCCCACAGGCTTCATTGCGTGACACCTAGCAGTGGCTCAGCACAAGTGTCTGTACAGTACCAGCACTAGTAGCTATCAAGGCAGTTTAGATGGGAAGGTGAGTATATGCTGATTCATCAGCAAGGTGTTTATTTTGAGACATTGATTACATAGAAATTTTAAACTGCAAACTCTTTTCAAGGAGGCCGTTCTCAACAGATGAAACGTAGGCAGTAATATCTAATGATTTATTGTTTGCATAGTGAGGATGGGGTCCATTTACCTCTTCTTCCTTGGTTGTTGAATTTGTCCAAGTGCTACACATCTTCCTGTCTATCCTACATTAGATAAGTTTAAGTAATGACTGCTAGAAGCAGACTGCCATTAATCAAAAGCAGAGTCTCCTTTGAGGAAAAAGTGAGAGTATTAGCTATTCACTTCATTTTTAGTGTTCAGAGGTGTAGGATCCATAATCAGGGTTACAAGAGTTACTCTGAGTGTTTACCCATGTTTTAGCATAAGCATAGAGAAACAGCATGTTAATTTACCTATTGTATGCCTGTTTCATTAGGTGTTTCTGAACTCTTCACGCATTGTTTGGAATTTTACTTTACACACAAGATAGAAACCAAAAAAGCCAGAGAAAATGCTTCTAAAATAACTTGGTTCATAAATTAAAATATTTACAAGCAAAATCCTAAACCTTGAAGCTTAAGGTTTATGTTCATATTTTGTAAAGCATGATTTTTTGGCCACTTCAGGTGGAAATACCTGAAGTTTCAGCTAAAATTTAGAGATACAGTGCTTAGGCTACAACGCCAATTGACTTCATTAGGATCAGGATCTGGCTATTGACGTAGCTGCTGTTGTAGGTGTTTGGTATATTTTGGAATCCTCCTTCCAGATCCTCTTTTCACCAGAAAGTAGGATGTGCTGCAGCATCCATCTATATCCCAGCAAGATAAAGCTGCCAAGGCTGTTTGCTCTGCCAGTCACCGCTGCAGACCCGGGCTCCCAGTTTCAGCACAGGCTGTTCAGCCCTTCCTAGAACTAGCTAACTGGTGTCCTGTGGATAGCATTGAGTCAGAATTAGCCTAAGGATGATACATCTATTTATCTTCTGTTTTGAAAAAAAAGACTTATAAGGTAAGAATGAAATATGTTTGTATACTCAACATGACAAAGAACGACTGTCAGGTGTTTGCTTTACTGGATGGATTTCTTACTCAATTGCTTTGTGTACTCTTTTGTCCCAAGTTCTTTTAGGTCTTTTTTTCTCCAGCTTTGTTATTCTCATAATCTGAGCCAGAATGCTGCCTCAAAACAGATTTTGACACTGCTGCCTCTTCTGTGGAGGCAATAATTACTATTCATAAGTACTGATTCACTGCAAACAGCATTTTAAAGAATCTGACATGTTTTATCTTTAGCGGACTTTAAACAACCAACAAAATTATTGTTGTTAACCTTACATAGGCATACATGCATGGACATGCACATGCACACACACAGACTTTCCCCCTTCCCATAGGCCCTGATTTCCTATGGAAGCAATGACACAGTTGCTCTGTTGATATCTCTGTGTCTGCTCGCTACTCACTTGTGAGTCCAGTGCTACCCAAATTTGAAGAGAGATGGTTGTGTAAATAGACGGTAAGTGGAGTTTCATGAAATGGTTGAACCAAGCCAGTGGCTTGCTGGTATCGGAGAAATTTTTAATCTCTCCTTTCTGTTCCAAACTTCATGCATGCTCCTGAGCTGGAACCGATTACTTGCCTTACCCTTTGCCTCTCTGAGTTAGAAGAAAAGTAGCCTGACAAAGAATTGTTTTCTGGCAGTTTTATCAAGCTGGAAGAGCTCACTTAAGGTGGGCAGCCATGCTTGACTGAGAGAGCAGGTGGGACTATGAGGCAGGAAATCAGAGGGGCAGCTGATTCCTGTCTCTTGGCAGAAGCTGTTATATGTGCTTCATTTTCTCATAATACCAAAGTTCTTGCAAATCTCAAAAGAAGATAGGAAACCAGATAATGAGAGAGATATTACAAGGGCTTCCCAAAACTGGGTTGGAGCTCATGCTTTGTTTGGCACCAAAGAGTTCAAATACAAAACGGAGTATTTCCAGGACTCATTGACTCTGATGTTCTTTTGACTATTCACTTTTAATTGTATTCTGGCAGTTCTGAAAAAAAAATAGAATCAACATAAGTATTAACACTTTGCTTCGAATATGTGAAAATGTTTTGACTTAATATCATTTGACCTGAGTTTAGGATAGCTTTGGTCTTCCTGCTGTTGCGTCCTTTAGAAAGTTAACCAAGGTATGCACTTTGCTTAAATTTTCACTTTTTCCAATTTTAAAGAGTGGCTATTCAGATCTTCATTTATCTTTTGCTTCCACTTTCCTTGCATTCTCTCAGAGGAATTCTCCTAAAGCATTCTTCCTATTTGAATAGCAGTAGTAGCAGGAGTTAGAAGGAAAGCACGTTCCCTATATCCACTCCTAAATATCTTCTGTCATTCCCCCACACTACCACCTTTATATTCTTCCCTTCTGACTCTCTGTGTTTACCATCTTTTCAGCATTTTGCTCTAATAGATAAGTCTAGCATTATCTGGAAAACCGTTTTGATTTCCATTACAGAATATTCTGTAGTGGTGTCAGCGGATTTGCTTACTGTCACCTCCGGCCCTCACAAAAAGACTCTGTGTCACACTGCTTGAACACTGGCACAAGTTGGTCTTGTACCACATCCCTCAGAGCTAAGCCTGGTGCAGTGTGGAAAAGTGTAAGAAAGATCTGGAAACTGAATGTCGGTGTATCTGGGATATCAGGACAAAATAAGAACACGTAGTACTATGTGCTTTTCTTAAGGTTCAATGTATCTTTTAGATGGTGCTGTGCGAAGTACAGTGTCTTAGGATTTTTCATAAAGAGCTATAGTGGCTGTTTCTAAATTCATAAATAATGTTAAGTTAATAGGACTGGGTATTAACCCTCACCAGCGCTTATCAGGTAGTTGAGGAGTTGGTGTGGCCAACTTACGTTTCATGCTGTTGTCATAGAATAATTTGGGTTGGAAGGGACTTTAAAGGTCATCTAGTCAATGCCTCTGCAATGAACAGGGACATCTTCAACTAGATGAGGTTGCTCAGAGCCCTGTTCAACCTGACCTTGAATGCTTCCAGGGATGGGGCATCTACCACCTCTCCGGGCAACCTCTTTGTTCTGTTATGTCTCTACAGAGTTTGCACAAGTTTAAGTGAAGTGATTATAAGCTGGTGCAATTTATATGTGGATCAATTAATAAATGCAACTCTTGAAATAGGGGATTTGGGTGGGTAAAAGGAGATACCTAAGGGCTCTACTTCTAACTGAGAGAGACTTTTTCTGATGATGTGATGATGAAGGCAATCTCATGTTAACCTCTTGAGGATGCCCCTTATAAGGCTGCATATAGGGACTGTGTTGAAGATCAGCACATCAGAGGATGTTTTGGCTTTTAGAGTAGTATAAGCTGATTTTATAACCTCGTGCATCTTTTGTTTGGGTGTGTGTGCTACCCATCGTAGTGTATTCGTACAAAATCTTACCCTCAATGGGATCTCATACTTACCATTAACAGCCATCAGTTACTGACGAAGAAAAATTCATAACTACTTAGTATTCAAGTGATTGCAGAGTTTTTTAACAATATTTTGAGATTAAAAAAAATAATTCCATTGAACAGTATTCAAAAGTAAGATAGAGACTTTTTTCTCCTTCCAAAACAGATTCCCTCTCTTTCTCTCCTCATTTCTCTGTTAAATTTCGTTATAATTCCCACTGCTGGGCTGTATGTACACTTTTGATTGATGGGTTGCTTTATTCACTTGCTCCAGCAGAGAGAAGCCTGGCTTGGTTTCAGACCTTGGCTAAAGGACAGGCAGGAACAGTTGAAAGAATATTATTTGAAAGAAGAATGTAACTGTGGAAAATGTAAAGCAGTAATATTGTGTGTAAATGAACACGAGCTGTGTGTGACAGTTCGCCAGTCACCACCTTACCAGTTGAGAGTGTCAGTTTGCAGCTGTGTTCCCTGTAACGGTCCGTGAGATCTGATTAGGTTGTTTGCTTTGTAGATCTCCAAAAGATTTAGAATATCTTTTAGAAATATGTCCACAGATTGATGTTTGCCCCCAAGCAACTTGCAAAATTAGTTTTCAAGGAAATGGAAATACAACTGAGTCTTTCATGTGAGAAATAATGCTAAAATCGTACTAGAATAATAGAAATATTTGGTTTTCCTTTCAAAAAACATTCTTACATTATTTAGAGGCTGACAGTTAGAAAAAAAAGTGGTTACTGTAGTTTTACAGATTGCTCTCCTTGAATTGATGCAGTCCATATCAAAAGATGGAAGATTTCTAAATGAAAACATACTCCAGCATGTGTATTCCAGTTTATGACGGTTTTCCTTCTGTGATGACTTTGGATCACCCACAATGACGATATAAAAAGACTGTAATAAGAAGTAGTGACTTGGTACAGGATGGAGAGTTTAATACAGTTAAGTTCCGCTTATATACTGACAAGGTAATTTATAGAGAAGGTTAAAATGAATTTAAATTTTCTCCATGCCAGAAAAAGATATATAGTTTTAAATACATTCCTAGCTGCCATATGCAGTTTGCCATATAGTTTGCATGTTGACAGGTCTACAGATGGCCATGAAATTTATTGAAAATAGCTACGTTCTACAAATGTACAGATTGGAAATTATTCGTGGGCTGTTAATGCCCAATGGTTCTAGATCAGAAGTAATTATAAGAACAGATGCAGGTATTTCCTGATTCCAGAAGATGCTGATATTTATTTTTGTATATTTTTTTTGTTCTTTAGTGAAATAGAAGATGAATTCAGCTGAAATCACTGATGATGATGAAGGTAAAATATTATATTTTGTGTAATTTATGATCAGACAAAAATACTTGTTGAATAAAAGCCTTTGTAACCAGATAAAGGATGCACTTGCATCAAGACAAATTACATTAATGGTTTTTAAAAAGCTATCTAAAATACACCGTTACCTTTGTTACTCATTTTATTTTCTGCTCGCCGTCCTTCCTCCCCCTCAGAAAAAATCTTCCTACTGTAACTTTATTTGTTTATACTTTACACTCTTCTTTGGGGAAGAAACTGTCATTTACTGGATGACTGAATTGTTCCTAGCATAATAAAAAACTTGACTTTGGGGTGACTTCACCATACACTTATCGTACAAGTCATAAAAAATAATGATGTTCTTCAAACCACATTTTCATAAAAAGAATCAAAACACAAAAGATTATATTAAGGATGTCATGATTTTCTGGAGAGAGTGCTTTATCTTTATGAACTTTCTCTTTTTCCAGTAAAAATTCCTAAAAAAAATATTGTGAAAGTAGAAACAGAAAATGAAGATGAAGCTCTAGACTGCTCAGTAACATCCAGATCTGCTGAGAAACACTCACTGGATGGCGCAGTTACTTGCCTACAGGATTCCAACAAACGGAAACAGACCTCACTTGGGTGTGATGGTTCAGGGAGCCAGCAAGATGTCTTACCCAGTGTGAAGAAAAGACGCTTTACGCAAGAGGTGACTTCTCTATACATGACTGTATGATTTTACTGTTCATATTTCATAGGCTAAATTCATTGCTGCTATAGGCAAAATGTAAGTCAGTTAACTAGATTTGCATTAGTAACGAGTTTGAGTCAAATATGGCTAATCTTAACCCAGTTTGCGCACATTACTTGTCTGGGTATTTCTTTAAATAATGTGATGGTATCTATGAAATACACATGTAGGTTAGTTCATTCATATGAAGTGTATTTTTGTTGTTTGTCAGAGAACGTAGGAGCAGGTAGTGATTTGGATTAACTGAGCATGACTCTGATTACAGTCCCTCTCATGTCACACAGTCCTTCAGCTGGATCCTCAGTGGTAGAATCAGGGCTGTAATTCTTCCTTCCGTGACACGGATTTTGATGTCAGTGAGACAAGTATAAATTTGTGTATTACTTGAAAGATAAAACTGCAGGGATGCAGAAGACTCCAGCATATCAAGAGCAGAATGTATTACAACTTCTGGTGCACCATCTCACTTGTGACAATCCAGATGTTTGTCCAGCTGGTGAAGGAGATGCCCAGTCTCTTCCATTATCCTGTTCTAGTGTTTCACCTCTCTAGCAATTGGACATTTTCATTAATCTTTGCTGAAACTGAACCAGTTTCTTTTTGTCCTTGTTCTTTTCAGTAGGGAGAGCAGTGATCATCTGTTCCTAGAAAAGTCTTCTGCACATGGGAAAATTGGTGTGATGTTGTCCACCTTCAGCCCTTCCTTTCCAAGACTAAAATTCTGTTTCTTCAGCTCTTCTTCAGGAGTCACCTTATATTTTTGTTGTTCTCTTTGAGATTCCTGAAAGGGTAATGTCCAGTGTTGAAGTCACATCTCTTCTAACACCCTCTAGAGCAGGATAATGACCTCCAGTTTTTCACACTCAGCACTTTATTAAAATAACCTAGATTCAAATTCATCCTCTTTTGAATAACTTCAGGCCCTGGGTTATATTTAGTTTATGACCTACTCTAATGCACATATCCTTTTCTGCTGTTCTGCTACCTAGCCAGTTATTCCGTGTTGTATTTGTGCATTTCATGTCTCCTTTCTAGCCATAGCTCTTCATATTTCTTTTTCTTGACTGTCATCTTTCTGACTTCTCGGGGCTGTTTTTTTCCCCTGAATGCCTGTGGTAGGTAGGTTTTAATCTTATTACATGGTTTCTTTCTTTTCTTTTCCTTTCTCTTTTTCTTTTTACAATTGTTTTACTTATATTCAGAATCCTGAAAGAGCTTCATAATGGTCTCTAAACTGTGCTTGCTTTGGATTTTACTGTTTGCTCTTTGCCTGTAATAAATTTTTTAAATTATTTGAGCTTTATAACTTTGGACTTATAATATCAGAAAGTGATCCAGTAACAATGATGAAAATTCATTCTGGACTGACCCCAGTGAATCAGCATATTTAGTTAAATAACTAACCAGAAATAGTCCTCAATCCTAACAACACTTTTAAAGTTAGTTACTTTTCTAGTACCAATATTTTGTTTTAGTTGATGACTTCATTAACTATTTCTGTTTAAACAGAGGACAAAATATTAATTATTTTTGAGAATATAGTGCATGTAGTATATTTACTACACATCGCATAGGCATCTATGTATGATATAAGTAGAGCTGTACTTTTTATGTTATATAACTGTACTATTGGGCTGGTGATTATATTACAAATGACTTTCTATCAGAAGACATTTCTCTTTTTTTTTTAAATTCTAATTGTCACTTCATAACCAGAAATCAATTTTCCCTATTTTTCTTTCCTTTAAAAAAAGCATAGAAGATTATAAGTTTAAAAAATTTATGGGCAAGACATTTCCAAGTTCTCATGTGTTTGATAGAATCATTTTATATGTTTCTTGCTCATATATTTATTCTTCTTTACTCATATGCTAGGATATTACGTTCTGTATTCTTACAGATATTTAGACTTCATTTATTAAGCATAATAAAGGTCATAAATTGGCTGGACTTTAGCACTGAGCAGAGCAGTAACTAAACAACGTTTAAAACTTGGCTTAGAACTCCAAGAAATAATGTGAGAGACTATTTCACAATTACTTATATTGGTCGATGTTTACCAAAATACTGCATTTTGCAAAGGTTCAAAGAATGTATATAATACAAAAACATGCTGTGCATATGTAATATAAGAAGCAGCACTATCTTATGTGCATTGAGTCTCATAGAACAATATCTATGATTATTTTTTGATGGTATATTAAAACTGGTCAGCTTAAATAGGTGTAGTATTATTGATATATACATCAATGTTTAAAGATCAGTGTTACAGAAAACCAATTAAAAATTTTAAATACTAGAAATACCAGTTTAATGGGAGAATTTATGAAAAGCCATGTATTTATGCTGTGGATAGTGCTATTCCCAAATCAAAACTGTGTAAAGACAAGATAATTAAAAGCAAAAGGAAAGAAAATGAGAATGCATCTGAAATAGAAAATCCTTAAATATAGGCCCAAATGTGTTGTCATCTGTTAGTCGTGCACTGACTATGTGTTTCTGAAATGCAGATAACCAAATCCGTCCCGCAACCAGATCCAAACACTGTGAGCTGCATTAGTGAAAGGGCAGCAGTTCTGCTGCCATCGCAGAGATCTGCCACAGTTCTTAGCGCGAGCTCTTCCCCTCCTCCAGAGCACTGCGTCCAAAACTAAGAATACAAACTTTCTCAATACTCACTGTCACTTAAGGCAATGAATTTGTGCTGCTTAATAGACATTCTAATATTGCTTTGCCCTGGCTCCGTGTGTGAGGTGTTCATTAATGAAGTTACCCGCACATTGCCAAGTTTTATTAGATAATTAATTAGGGAAAAGGTACGGCAGGAGTTCTGATGAGAACTGACAGGCAACTGGTGGCTCGTGGCAAGCTATTTAGTGTAGAAGAAATTGGATGAATCATACCTTGTATGTGAAGGACTATTTGGAATATTCTCTGAAAACAGGAGTGTTAAGGAAGAGCTAGCTACTTAGGTAGCAGGTCTCACTTTATGTGTGAGAAATGTATTCTCCAGAATTGCAGTTTTGTTTTGTTCTTTTGATCTAAAATGGTAAAAGAAATTTGTAATTCAGTGTGGGTGCCTGACTGGGGAGCAGAACTGTGTTTGTTGTCAGTGGAAATTTTAATGACCTGCTTTCAGGTGATGCCTATTTGGATGAGCTCTATAACCATCTGGAAATACCTCTGTGTATGACGACTTCAGTCCCAGTGTAGGAGCCTACAGTTAGGTGGGAGCAATGTGCATTGCAGTCTGCTCACAATTCGGTCTCTTGTGCTCTGGTATTTTACAAGTTACAAAGAGCTAATTTAGTTAGGGTATATCATATCATTTGCTGGGGTAAAGTCACGCTTTAATAGCTGGTGGTGTTCCAGGGCTCTGGTTCCTTGCTGGCCTCATAGCAAATGTGCTTTAATGTGAGTGGGACTGGAGGGACAGGCTTCTAAATGGGACCTGGAAGTCAGGTGTCCTGGGCACCACCATGTCTAGGGATTCTGCGCACTGTGAAAGATATTGCCTTTGCGTGATGCTTTCCTTTTATCATCTGTCCATCCACACAGCTTTGGATGTGAAAACATGAGGTTTCATATGTAGGGTTGTATGATGTGAATGAGAGCAGAACTTGGAAACACAGCTTCAATTTAATTGAGTCTGCTGGTTTCTAAACTCGGAGTGGAAACCAGCTTGTTCGTTCTGAGCCTTTTTTGAGTATATATTGCATTAGAAATTAAAAAGTAATTAGATTCAATTTGTCACTGCAGTAAGCAGATGCCAAGTGTGAGTACACATAGGGACCAGATTAATTTCATGAGTGTTACAGTTCTGTTTTTTCGGAAAGGAATCTTAATTCAAGTTCCTCACTGCAGGACGTAGTGGGGTCTTCACTAGAATTTCAAATTGCTTGTGGCTCTCAGCTTGGACCTCAAGTCTGTGTTCCATTTGTTTTAATAATTGAATGCAAATTCTGTGGTTTTTATCTAATTATGTTCAGTGGAACAAGCCAAGCAAAATGTTTCAGTACAGTCTTCTCTAAAACCTGTAAGTGTTTTCTCATGTTTGAATTCCGTATGTTGGGTTTTGATTCTGTTGTATCTACTTAACTTCCTAAAAATTATTTGCAATATATATGTGTTTGCAAAAACACCCAACCCACCCAAGCCCTGCATATTTGCTGTGAGTTGATGAAAATGCTTCCTTCCAATTTCAAGCAGTGAGGAAGAGTTAGACATTACCGAGAACATCAATTCCTTAAGAGCTCATTATTGTTTTTCATATAAATAATTTAGAAAATTAGAAACCCATGCGTTTAAACTTCCCTGCCTTTCAGAAATAGAGAAATCTTAGTCTTCCCTTTTGAAATGTACTTTTCACTTTGGTTTTAAGTTTTTATTATTTAAATAGAATACTTTTTTTAAAAACTACTCTCATTCTTAGAGTTTGTTTAGGAGTTGCACACCATTACAAAGATTTTAAAAAACCTTTCACACCAGAAAGAAGAAAATAAGCATAATTTTGGTGTCTTACAGCCTTTGTGGTATGTTCAGAAGCTAACCTAAAGAGAGTGCTGGAACGTTAAATGCAGTTGTTGGAGGCAGTGGCAAGGTCACAGGACTAGGAGTCAGAAAATCTAGATTCTATTCTCGGCTCTGTTGCTGACTTGTTGCCACCCAAATTCCCTACAGCCCAAGATCCTCATGTGCAAGGTGAAGCATATTGATACTTAATTTGGGAAAGTATTTAGAGCTCTGTGGGTAAAGAGTACTAAGGATTATTATTGCATTTCTCTTCCATGGAGAAAGCCATGAGCCAAAACAAAACAAAAAATCTAAATAATACTTTACTGTAATTTTATTTTTCCTGGTGAATTTATTAATTTTGATGTATTTAACACAACTAAGTCCTCTGGAGAAAATTTGACTTTGCATATTTGTGTAACTGCCTGCTTAAGGGGCATATATTTATAGCTAATGTTTTTAAGGCAGTTTTACTAATACAATATTTATTCATTCAAAGGGCCCCCTTTCAAACATGAAGAACAGAGATACTGGCTCGCCCACTCAGGTAAATGCAGAGCAGCCAAACAAGAACAAGAATCCTAATGTAACGTGGCTCTGTGAAGAAGAATCCTTCAGTGACATAACCACTCCATCTTACAAAAAACCTCTCTATGGCATCTCACACAAAATCACAGAGAAGAAGAACCCGCCGGGAGCCGAGCAGTTTGCTTCTTACGAGTTGTTTGAAAAAATCAACCCCAGCAGTCCCTCGCATCTTCGGACTTTGAACGATCAACGCAAAAGGGACTCGGGTGCAGCCATTGCCGTAACAGCCGCCACTGCAGATTCTGACCCAAATATTTATTCTTTGATACAGAAAATGTTTTACACGCTTAACACCCTCAATACCAATATGACTCAGCTTCACAGTAAGGTTGACCTGTTGTCTCTGGAGGTTAGCAGAATTAAAAAGCAAGTCAGTCCAGCAGAGTCCGTTGCAGATTTCAGGCCTCCCCCGGAGTACCAGCTGACTTCTGCGGAGCTCAAACAAATCATGGATCAAAGCACATCAGGCGGAGACCTCGCTTGCCGGTTGCTCGTGCAGCTCTTCCCAGAGCTCTTCAGTGACGATGAGTTCAGCAGAAGCTGCAGCGCATGCGGCTTTCTCAACAAACGGAAACTTGAATCTCTTCATCTGCAGCTTATCCGCAACTATGTGGAAGTTTGTTATCCTTCTGTGAAGAATACAGCTGTGTGGCAGGTGGAGTGTTTGCCTCAAGTCAACGATTTTTTCAATAGATTTTGGGCTCAAAGGGAAATGGAAAACAGTCAGCAGAATGTGCAATCGTCCAGTTTTTATGAGACTGAGCAGGTTGAGTCCTCTCATTTTATGGAGGATAAAGAGCAGGAGGAAGCTTTGTCCTTGGACAGGAGTAGTGCCATTGCCTCAGATTACATGCTGGATGCTCAGGATCTCAATGAATTTTTAGATGAAGCTTCTTCTCCAGGGGAATTTTCTGTTTTTTTGTTACACAGGTTGTTTCCGGAACTCTTCGACCACAGAAAATTAGCCGAAAGGTACAGCTGCTTTGGAGACTCTGGAAAACAACTGCTGGATCCTCATCGGCTTCAAATAATCCGTAGGTACACTGAAATTTACTTCCCAGATGTGCAAGAAGAAGAAGCCTGGTTGCAGCAGTGTGTGCAGCGAATAAACGATGAGCTTGAAAATACATATATGGATGGAAGTGAATGTGATCAGATGAGAGATGACTGTTACGATTCTTCTAGTTTACCAGATGATGTATCAATCATAAAAGTGGAAGACAGTTTTGAATATGAAAAACCTGGCAGACGCTCAAAAAAAATTTGGCTTGTACCCATAGACTTTGACAAACTTGACTTTCCCCCTCCCGATTTCGATGTCCCTGTCCCAGATTACCTGTTGAACAAAGAACAGATTAAAAGCATATATGAAAGCAGTCTTTCCATAGGCAACTTTGCCTCTCGATTGCTTGTTCTCTTATTTCCTGAACTGTTTACTCATGAAAACTTACGGAAGCAATACAACTGTAGTGGATCTTTAGGCAAGAAACAGCTCGACCCCACTAGAATTAAATTAATTCGACATTATGTGCAGATACTGTACCCCAGAGCAAAGAATGACAGAGTGTGGACGTTGGAGTTTGTTGGGAAGCTTGACGAGAGGTGTCGGCGAAGAGACACGGAGCAAAGGCGGACGTACCAACAGCAACGGAAAATCCACGTGCCGGGGCCCGACAGGAGGGAATTTCTCAGCTATGCAATAAACCCTGAGAGGTTTCGAGAAGAATTCGAAGGGCCGCCGCTGCCACCAGAAAGAAGCAGCAAGGATTTTTGCAAGATACCACTCGATGAACTCGTTGTTCCTAATCCAGACTTCCCCGTGCCTTCTCTGTATTTGCTGTCTGATAAGGAGGTAAGAGAGATAGTGCAGCAGAGCCTGTCGGTCGGCAACTTTGCTGCCAGACTTCTCGTAAGACTCTTTCCCGAACTCTTTACTCCGGAGAATCTCAGACTGCAATACAACCATTCAGGTGCTTGTAACAAAAAACAGCTCGATCCTATCAGGCTGAGACTGATCCGTCATTACGTGGAGGCAGTTTACCCAGTGGAGAAAATGGAAGAAGTATGGCATTATGAATGTATACCGAGCATTGATGAAAGATGCCGGCGTCCTAACAGAAAAAAGTGTGATATACTGAAAAAAGCAAAGAAAGCAAAAAATTCCTAAGACTTTGACCACTAAATTATTGTCAGGATTATGCTTTGGTTTAGACTGAAGGGCCTGTCGGGAGCGGGAGCTGAGGGTGCTCAGCGTCTAGGACAGTCAGGCACTGAGTTTGTTGCGTTTTAATGTGTGTGTTGCATCTATGTGGGCACCGCAGCAGTGGGAAGTGGCTTACTACATTTGTACATGGGTAAAGACCGTTAAGTCATCGGTGACAGAGCTATCAATGACTTGCTAAAAGCATGATTTTCACTGGTGCAAATACATGTATTGAAACTGTATTACTCCACTCCCCATTTCTGCATCTTCCTTTTTTATCACTTTCTAATAATAAAGAATTTTTTTTTTAAATCATTGTGCTCTTCAGGGGCAGTTTTTCATTAAACCCTTCTGAACAGTCTTGGTAGTTAATTCGGAGTTTGAAATTTAAACTTAATTTAAATTTGGAAGTGCCATGTTCATTGGAAATCATTGGAATATTAGACTTCGTTTCTACAGTAATTGCAGGTTCACATGTGTTTTGTTTTTGATGATACTGAGGTACTGAAAATAATAATACTGTGTCAAATAATGGGCCAGAATGGTGTGATTTGCATTTTTGAGTGTTACCCAGGTTTTATTTCTGAAACCAAGAATTAATTGTTGAGGAATTGAGATGTGAGCATAGACACAATGTGAATGTTTTTTTTTTATATTGTCACCACAAGCTTGATCCTGCCCCTGTGAGTTCTTTTGTTTTGTCCAGTGTCACTGTTGGCATGAGTGAGGATGGCTTGTCTGAATAAAGTCAGTAGAACAGACCCAAGCCTATACCCATGGAATATCTTGCCATCACCTGCTGCCACTCAATTTGTAAAATAACAAAGACAACAACAACAAAAAGACACGAGACAAGAACTTAGAAAAATTTTAGACCTTACTCTCTATCAAAATCGTGATTCCAAAGGTTTCCAGTATTCATATTGAATTACATATGTAAAAAGTACGTGCAAAGATTGGTTTTTTGATGGAATTAAGTGTTTCAGGGTCCCCATGTATGAGCTGTGGTAATGTAACTTATTCTTTGTGTGAATGCAGCACCATCTGGATATTTCAGGTGTGGGCATATTGAACTCTCTCACTTTGCCAAATTGATGTAGTGTAATTAGTAGCTATTTGGAGACATAACTGTGTATGTATAACTTTGGTTCATACGGTCAAGTTTGCATCATTAATATGTTCAAGTGTAACAAAGACCACCCAGAACCCGATGTGAATTTGCTGTATGATTTGTCACTGGAGAGTGCTGCTTTAAAACTAGTTTTCCTCATTTTTTTTTCTTTTTTTTCCTTTTAATACTGATAGAAATGGTGAGAGAGAGTCAGCCATGGATTTTTAAGACAGTAAAGACAGTGGTCACCTACTGACCATTGCTGGAAAACCTTGGAGCAATTGTTGATGTTTTCTGTGGTCCTTTTTTGTTGTTTACTTAGATGGGTCATAGTATCAAATTTTAAGTCGGTTCCAGTGTAATTTTCTATTTTAGCATTCGTAAGAAAGTACAAAATACTTGATATTTTTACTTCAGATTTTTAGAGTTTATTGTTCTTAGAGTCATATTGATCCCTTTCTTTTAAAAGCAAAACAAAATGTTTTTTCCTAATGGCAAGAACTAGTGATATTAAACTGGGAGTAAATCATAATAGATCGTAGCATTTGCTCATTTTCCCCATACGCTAGCAACATTCTCAAAGAATGTATGAAGAAAGTCATGAATGTACTAAATAATACACTGATGCTGTTTATATCCATTTAAATGTTTCCTGTTGGTTTAAATAATAGCAGGCCATGGACAGAATGGATATCAGAGCAAATATGGCTATAATAAAATAAGAACATTTTACCAAAGATAAAGAAGTGATACCACAATGTCTGCATCTTATCTTTCATTTTAGTGCATAAATTTAGCAAATTGAATGTATCGGAAACCAAGGCTTTCTCTTGTAATTGTATGCTACCTAGCACCTCTGTGAATTTTTTTACATGCACTTTTATGGGAGATATAAAAGGACAGAAATTATTAACAGCTGCTTAATTTGTTGTTGCGAATGGCTGGCCAGAAGGTAAGAAATATATTTTCTTATCTTAATGTCATATATGTTTCACCACTTAGTGATGTCAAAGCTGCCAGAAGAATTCGATATATATTAAACTTTTGTACAATTGACAGATGTTACTAGCTAGCATGCAAATTTGAGACATACTGGCTTTTACTGTAGATGTTGACATTAAGTCAAAAGATCAGTCCATTCATATTATCTACTAAGTAATGAAAAAACAATTTTCACCTTTGAAAATTACATTTTTGAAAGTGGGTATAGGAAGATTTTCATCTTTTTTTCTCTTCTGTCTAATTGCTGTGTACATTCCTTGTATCTCACTCTTCACAACCCTTTCATGATTCATTTGATTGTATGTTTTATAACTGATATCAAGAAAATACAGACATATGAATAGTGACATAGTTCACTAATGAAAGCTCTTGCAGTGCATCTGAAGTACAGCCACTTCATCCAGTTGGTCAGTCCTGTAAATAAATTAAAGGTATATTATTTTCATACAAGAGGAATGTTGTCTGGTGATTGCTTGAATACGAGCAGGATTTTTTTTCCTATGAAGTCTGTTACTAAGATCTGAGATAACCTTAGCTGGTCAGATAATACATGAATGAAAATACCTGCTGCAGCCATTTTAAAACATTTCCCTGTCTTTCCCGCTTTTTTTGTTTAAAAGAATAAACCTGTTGTTTTGAAAGTGAGGCTATGATGGGAAGATTGCTGGATATTGAAGTGTTTGGAACATGCATAGCCGTGCACACGCTGGCTTCCTGTGGATGAACATTACTTTCTACCTACCGGGTCAGTAAACCCTGTTAAGGGGAATATCAAGCGTCTCTATCTACTTCTTACAGTTTAAATAGATCAGCTTTGGATAAGCATTGAATAGCCCACTTCCAACAGCTGTCTAGAAGAAGCACTGTAATACATCATAGCTCTTTATTTTTTTTATCTTACCTATTTTCTACAAATTAAAAATTTACTTAGAAGCTCTGTAAAAGATGTAGAACAGCACACCAAAAGGGAGATCAAGTATGCATCAGTTTATTGCCCATTAACTGCATTCTATTCCGCAAACAACAAGTTTGCAAATGAGAAAAATCTTTACTTCAAGTCAGCCACTTTGTTATGCTAATGCATTACAGCCACCAAAGTGTTTCATGTTCTAGGAAGTGTTTGTGACTTTTTTCTTGTCTTCAAAATGCACATAATTTATTTCTAGATACATTTTTTAAATCTGTTATTTGTTTCTTTTCGGTTATTGTTTGATATTTATATTGTGTTATAGCAGTGAGAAACAGAGAGTTGTGTGCTCGGTGCTCTACAAAGGCACACCAGGTCTAAATTCATGCTGGGAGAGGCTAACATGAATTCTACGGCCCCGAGAAGCACACAAAATAATATGCAGGTTTTATGCATAATTTGTTTTTATTCAGATTTTGTTTCACTGATTAAAGGGACGTGAAACAGCTGGAAAATTCAATGTCTTGCCTGTACAGAGGATGGGGCATAAATTGACAGGTGTTCTTACTTACCATGCACATTTTCGCTGATTACACTGAAAATCTATGGGAGAACAAGCATGGTAGGTTCACACCTATGGTTTGTCTGAGTAAATCAAACTGCATCACTGTCTTTGCCAAAATTTTTTCACTTCCTCAGTTTGACTTTGTTATTTTTTCCATTTTTGCTGCAACCCAGGTGGCACCAACAGAGTTACGAGGTTTTTTTCCCAGGAATATGCTGAAAACATATTTTTAAATGTGCTTGATGTTGTTTAAAATGAAAAGTGATGGTTTAGTTTTGTCTCTTAATTCTCTCTTATGATTGTCTTTGCTAAGAAAGACAGAAAAAGAAAGAAATCCCCATTTGTTTGTCTTCATTCTTTCCTACCTACTTTTTTTGTCCTAGTAAGTATTAAGATAGGTAAATTTCTAGTAGTAACAGTGCTTTCGAAATCCTCATTTCTCCCCCTCCATTATAAAAGCCATCCATCTAAACTTCTCACTGGTAGTGATAGTTTTAATTTTGCACACAAATTTCTTAAAGAATACATAATACCCATCATTATCTTTGTCACAGCTGATATCAATCCCATTCTGAGAGGTCACCTCTCCTGCGGCAGAGCGCTGGCTGAAGGACCTGCCCTCCGTTGGCCAGTCCCACTGATGGAAGTAGACGACTCCTAACAAAATCAAAACTCCATCATATTCACAACATTTTCCTTGTACCTCATCTGACGGGCCCCTCCACTGTATTATTTTTATCCAGCGTATTCCTTTTCATTTTTGTCATTTTCTAGATGCCATCTTTCCTAGTGAGTGGCCAGAAAAGCCTGTGACGTGGGCAGACCGCCTGCTTACTCCATTTCCTCATCTGTCCCGTGGTGGGGCTGTGGTCCCCACTGAGCATTTTTCTTTCATTAACAATTTGGAAAGAAGAACTTTGATTCTCACAGGACGGGAAGAGCTGTTAACAGAAGAGAAATAAAGCTGTTCTGCAGAGTATGACACATTCTTTTCCTACTTCTCCCTTTTCTCCCTTCCCCCCTGCCTCATCCCGAAAGGCAAACATGAATAGAACAAACCTGTTTTGTTTTGTTTTGTTTTTACTACATTCTCCTTATTTTCTTTTTAAAAATTTAGCATGACTTCCCAGTCAAAAAATGGGCAAAATCACCATGTATAGAATCACACTAAAATGTGTGTTAATAGATGGAAACAAAATAAATTGTGATTGCTGAAGACTGGAGGGAGATCACCTAATTAGTATCTCCCCACACGCACAAATGTCAAGTAATCATTCCCAATTTCCTTCACAAATTTCATTATGGCAAAACAACTGTTTGTCATTGTTTCCAGAGGCATTTTGTAGTGGTGTGTGTTAGTGCTCACTTCCTTGGGAGGCAAAATGCTCCTTTAATCGTTACACTTTCAGGAAGGTAACACTTTGGTTAGCTCGCAAGGTAGTGTGTTAGCAAGTTCTACAAATGTTTTCCTGTGAAAAGAAAATCCCGAGGTACCTGTCAGCAGTAGGAATGAGTCACTCAATAGGACCACATCCTACGTTTGACATTTGATCTCCTGTATAAAACCTAAGAGTTTGGGTTTATGTCGTGTAATGCTGTCCCTTGTCTCTCCTGCTCCCTTATCTCTCCATGTGCCAAGAATTAAAAAACCCCAGGGTCTCCTTGAAGTGCTTGACTGTATGTGCATTGAATAGTGAAGTGCTGGAAAACAAGGAATTTTTTAGTTTCAGCAGTACTCAGGTTTGCATGGCTCCCACACCCCCCTTTTTGCATTCTTTTCCCTGTGCATGCCATCGTAGAATGACCACCGCGCTTGGCCCGCACAGGCTGTTGTGCACTGTGATTTGGTAGGTGCTGAAGGTAGACTGTCCTCTTCTGATACGCCATTACGGGGAAAAAAAAAAACAAAAAAACCCCAAAAAACCCCAAAAATAAAACCCAAAGTCATGAGCTTTTCCTCACAGTATGGTCTGACCTTTGCTCAGATCACCTAAGTATTCAATATTCTCTTAAATGCCACCCGGAAATGAGTATGTGGCAAACTGAGATTTCATTTTCCTCTGCATGGTTGCTTAAACAGCAAAAATCAGCAGTACTCCAAATGTCTCCTCACTGATCTGCCTCCTCCATGAGAGCAGAGTTCTCTCTGCCACGATTCATTCTCTGTCACCGGCAAGTTTCCTGCTTAGAAATACACAGCTGCTATCAGTATCCTTTTGTATTCTTGGTATAGCGGCAGTGTATACAAGCATGGAGCTGGTATTGTTAACCAAGATGAAACCAATAATGAAAAAGGAAGCAATTTTACATAATTGGGTTTTTAATCCCTATTATCCCTTTTTCGTGAATCTAGAGATGAAACTAAGAAAGCAGTTCTGCTTGTTGTGATGTCAGCTTTAATGTAATCTTTCTGATTAACCAAACCACACAGCAATTAAACAGTGATCAAATTAGCCTTTATTGGTTCATTATATATAACATCTGTAAGGAAACTGCCTGGAAATGTAAGGGCTGGATCTTTTATCCCACAGAAACAAAACTAACAGCAAAAAGTAACAGGCTTATTGCATGAATATTGATGTACACAGCAGAAGGAGGTAACATTCTAACACAAGCCCTTAAAAAAGGGTACTGTAATTTTGTTTAACCAAAATTCATATTTGACAACAAATATAGTTTTCTGCAAAAATCTTATGCTGCCACATGCAAACCCCTGTTACTTAAGTACATCCTGTTTGGGCACTTTTAGGTTTTTCCAACGCCTCAGAATTACTTTGTATTTTTCACTTTCAGTTTTGTTAGATACTTTTTTTAAGACTACCCGCATCACTACAGCAGTTCCTGTTTCTTTATCTTCACCTACTATGAGATCCAGCGTGTCACCAATTTTCACCTAGAAACAGAAAAGAGAAGATGAGCGATTATAAACATTCCCTGGGGAAAACAAATCCCCGCAGCCTATGTCCAATTTTAATTTTGTTCCTTTCTTTCCATTTAATATTCTTATCTCACAGGAGAGGAGGAAGGCAGGCAATACTAGACCCATTATAAATCCTCCAGCTATAAGCTTCTAGGAAAGCCCTGGCAAAAAGCAATTAAACGCCTCATGACCTTCTCTGCCGAGAGCTTTACCCTTCCTGTTCTACAACCGACACTTAACTCTGTGAAAAAGGTGTAATGTAGCGTATTTTTTTCCTGAAGGGTGTTTCCTGCCAATCCTTTTGTATCAACACAGACACAAAACAGCAAAATGCAAAGTTCTCCCTCCTTCCTTTAAAGCAGTTTAAAGCGCTTTAAAAAACAAGAGTGCTGGTCAACTGCTTGTGTTCTTTTTGAAAGTCACAAAAGCAGTATGCCTCCCAAAACTAGCCTTAACTTTAGGGGATCGGGAATTAAAACTTCTCTTCTTGTCGTTTGATGACAGTAACCACCACCTAGGATCACCCTCACATAAAGGGTGGGTAGAAGTATGTTTGTCGTCATTCTGGTGAGCTCTCTTGTGGAAGAGTACGGCCTGCAGCCCTTCTGGCTCTTCCCCTAACCGTGTTCCTGTGTGCTCTATTAGAGATACAATAAACCTTTCCTGAGCTACCCCAGTTTCAATCCCTTTCTATCATCAAACTTCCACTTCTTCTTTAATCATGTGCCGGCTCCACCAATATCTCAGATTTAATCATTCCTACTCCATCAATCTCACATCCATCATCGCTTCCTTCAGCAACTTAGAAAGCTCTGTCCTTGCTCCCCTCTGCCTCCTCCTGACTTTCAGCCTTAGATTTTACTCTCTAATACCACGAGCCTCCTGCCTGCCTTAGGGAATAATGTCTTACCCAGGGAATCATAGTCACACGCACAAAGCTGGAAGTGGAGTTAGCAATGCTATTCATTCACCTTTGCAGAGCGATTTAGTGGTTAGCTCTTCTGACCCAAGTAAAAGGAGGGAGAAGAAGAGGTCATGCCTTAGTTATTTGCTTGTACTGTATAAAAAGATTTAAATTTTAAAAAGTCTTACAGTTCTACTTTTCTTCCATAGTTTTTCTCCATTCAGCCTGAGTTCATTATTGTAGAATGCATCTTCTACTTTACTGAAGAAAAACAAGGTTTTATTGCATTTACAGTGTGCAGCAGACCAAATGCAATTGTTTCTTTGCAGATACACAAGAACACCACTCATGTGCAAGGCACATTTCCACAACTCTAATTTGACCATAAAGGATACCTCTATTTAAGGTCAGGACAGACTAGAACTGGAAATAAAGTCTTCCATAGATATTAAATTAAATAATAGAGTATAGTTGCTCTGTGCCACAGGTGCAAGAAATAAAAAGCTGTTTCTAAAGACCCGTCTCCTGAATATCCAATGAATAATGTCCCCTTCCTGCACCAGCCAGCTTAATAATTTTTGATTGATCAAGTTATACTAATGTTATGTTCTAACAACATTGCAATGTAAGGCTTCTGTAGGTTGTGATATATTTATAGACTGCACATTCACCTGGCTGACCTAGTACGTTAGGTTGATACTTGCCATCACCCATTTCTGCAGCCATTAAGTAGCGTATTATTTTACTCCCTCCATCTCAAATCAGGACTTTTTGTATCATTTAGTACAGTGCTTTGCATTTGCTTCATTTTAAATAAATAACAACGGATAGAAAATGCCTCCACAGCAATCTTAGAAATACTGCAGACAGCAAAAAGCAGAAAACAGGCTGTTTCAAGGGAGATAAGGTGAAACAAACAAGAACACCCATATATCGAAAACCTATTTTTAGGCAGTCAAAACAGCTACACCAAAAAAAATCCCTCAAATACTGAGTTATTCCAGCAATAAAAGAGTATCAAAACTCAAATTTTAGATGCATGACATCTTTCTCATCAGCAGGTTATTTCTTCCATACTTACTTTCTTGCAATGTCTAGACCAGCTTTCATGATCACATCATACCGAAGAGACTGCACTACTTTTTCGAGATCCTTGTAATCTTTTACTACGTTGGGGTCATTTTCAAATTCATCTTCCAAATCGCTTTCCTCTTCATCTTCATCCTCTTCTTCCTCTTCTTCTGGTACAGTTTGTCTGCTCCTTTTAGAGCTTTTGTTACTTTTGCTCCGCAGAGAAAGTACTGAGATATATTCTGGAGAAAGTCTTAGTGCACTGAGTTTTACTGGGGAAAAGCTGAAACATCTTCTGTAGTTTACTGTGCTTGCTTGACAGGTACAGAATACGCTTCTCCTCCAAGAGAGATACAGTTTATTAGAGGGGAATTTCTCCCACAGTCCAAACCAGACATTTAGTTTCCTAAAAGTAGCGATGGGGAGTCTGAAGCCAGTCATAGCATACCCTAAAATAAAACAAACATGCATAAGTAAAATGTAAAAGTAAAAATGAGCAACTGCTTTGGCTATTGGAAGGATTTCGCCGGTATGGCATAATAGTTACTACAGAAAGATGGTTATCTAGTTCCCTATAAAGCAATTCATCTTCTAAAAGCACAAGACTATACCGGCTTTATGATCTGCCTTTCTCATACGCTGTCCACCATCACAAAGAGCTAAAACACCAGATGAAAAGCAAACAATAAAAAAACCCAGCAGAATACTCCATTCATAATTCCTTTCCTGGTCTTTCATATTAACTGTTCAAACATACTTGTGTCATTTTCCTCCCTACATCTGAAATACAATTCACAAAAGACACAGAAACGAAGTTAACTATGTCGTAAAAAGCATAAGGGAGACCTCCAGTTATCATGACTTATTCTCAATAAAAGCAACTTGCTCAATACCACAAGCAAGTAAGCCCAGAAGTGTCAAGAGCTGCTTAACTTTAGTCCCTGCTCGGACCACAACACTCCTGCGTGGCAGAATGGCGCACAACGTTCCCTCCTGTTTCTCCAAATAGCAAATAGCATTATGGTAGAATTTAGGAGAAATAACCCTGGTCTATGTACTGCAACAGGACTGACGCCAGCAACACCAGCCTCATGTACTACAAGTCCCCAGTGCTGCTGCTTTCTGGAGCCGTCTTCAACCTGGGACAAGTAGGTGGAAACACCCCCAAAAACCCCAGAATGTCTTCCAGTGCTCTTAGAAACTGATTTACAGTCCCTCCTAGCTAGGTGGAGCGCTGGCTTTTATTATTGCCTTATATGTGTGGAAACACGTGCTTCTTCACAAGACTGGCGCTTGTTTTCCCCACACCCAAGTGAACTCTGCCGAAATCTGAAGGAGGTGGTTTTTGCGGTTGGGGAAAAAGCCCTGATCAAAGAGGGCAATTATCGGCCATATAAAAATAACCACAACTCCCCTTGGCTTTTTTTTTTTCCTGATTTTTTTATGTAAATAAGTGAACTTAAAATATATGACACACAGTTTAAAATGTAGGATGGTGCAGTCCTCACCTAAGACTTGCGCCTCTCCTCCGTTTGGGGGCAAATTCCTAGAAGAGTCATTTGAACGCACAAACAATTACTATTGCTTATTAAGGCGCTATTTTACCTCGTTCCCCGTACAACCGGCCACTAAGGCAGCGTGTGTCCCGTCCCGTTCCCCCACCCCCGCTTCCAGGACGGCCAACTGGGACGGCGGCCTCATCCCCTCACGAAACCTGAACGGCGACAGGCATTCACCCCCCAGCCCGCCCTCTCGGGAGGGGACACACGGCTGGAGGCCCGTTCAAAAGCAGGCGGCCATGTCCACGCCAGCTTCCGCGGCCTGTGGTGGCGGAGTGTCCCCCCCACACACACACCTTCCCGCCCCGGGGCCGGTCCCTGACCCGCAGTTAGGGCCCTCGGTGTCGGCGGGTCCGGGGAGCCCCGGCGGCGGCGCTCAGGCCCCCCCCCGCCGATCCCCGCC